>JAECUM010020680.1:0-35983 GCA_016617855.1 Megalonaias nervosa | reverse complement strand
ATATATATATAGAAAGAAAAGGTGCTGCATGAGCCATGACTTTACGATTTTTGTAAGTTTTAGTAATTTTATTGTTTGAAATAAAATAAACTATTTAAATTTTGCACAAAGGTGAATGAGCTGCTTTAAAAATATTTCACTACTAAATTGCTAATTCAAGATAAACAGTCTTACGTTATTTCATTTCATTATATATACCAATCCAATTATTGCGCACACAATCGGGGTTTTTGTTTCCTTAAATGCATATTTGAACTGCTCATCGTACCTGGATATAATGAAACATATTATACCATATAAAAATATAGATGTCATATTTAAATCCCAGACGAAACTTAATAATATTTCACATGGTCCCAATCAGTCTGGCATTTGGGCCGTACCAGCCTGAATAAGACTGGTCCGAATCAGCCATTGTCAGGGTGCAAGGGGCAGTTGTTGTGCACAAATTTAATGTTGCATACACCTGCCTAATATAAACATTTATTAAAAAAATAAAATACACGAGTGAGATCAAAAAGGTCCATATTTTTGGATAGCTATAATAAAGCCAAACATAAGAAGATTATTCACTTGACCTGAAAAGTCAGTGGGAATTAATTGAATAAAATGTTGATTCACCCCACCCCAAAATTTATATATGCATTTTTCATGTCCGAAGGCCATTTTTGAGAACACGTGATACTCACAGTGCAAACACAAGCCCTTTCCCTGGGCGATAATTTTGAAAAACATTAAGTACCTAATAGCGTGATGCAGTTCAAATTAGTTGTCGTCCAGGCACTTTTTGAGATATCTGTTTGCCTTGAACCAACGTGTTAAACTCCGGTTGGACAAGTAAAGTCATTTCTTAAATAAATCTCAAAATGGCGAGGACCAAGCAGACTTAAAGGAAAAGGACAGTACTCTGATACATGGGAGTTTAGAATCAAGAATTTAAAAACCATAACAAATAGAGACAAAGATACAACTATAACAACAAGACAGTGAAGATGATGATCGACGAATACAACTCACAAGAGCGAGCTGCACGTGAGAAAATGGCAGTACAAAACGCCAAAAGGTTGAAATCATGGAAATTAGAAAACTTTTTCAAGATAAGAAGAGTTGAGAGAACGGAAGGATCCTTTCTAGAATGTATACACCATGAAGGGACTCAGTTCCTAGATATGACAAAAATATCCAGAGACCAAGTACCAGGAACAGCGGAAGTCATGGTCGCAATAAAGGTTCTTAATCCAGATCTGGTGAAAAGAATATATTCAATAAACAGAGAAGGTTACAAAGGGTACATGCTGAGATCGATGGATAAGGAGCCAATATTACCATTGGGAGAGATGACAATTAAAGGGCTACCGGTTACAGTAAAGGAACCTCCACCAATCCTGAAGAAAATTAAAAAACAAACGGGAGAACTATATTTGAGTGACATCCCTCTAGAGATACCCCTGGAAGCAACAAAAGAAAGATTTGAAGAGAAGTACAACATAAAAGTTATATCGGCCAGATTGGATACCATTCCCGTGACATCCATCTACAATGGGAATAGGATCTTTGAAATAGAAAAGGGCAAACTAAGAGACGTGAAAAGAGCTTTTTATTTATTTGGGTTTCTGACGAAAACATGGTACAAAGGCTGTATTTACCATAGAAAATGCAATAGATGTGGATTAACGGGGCACACCCCACACAAATGTCCAGGAAACATGGAACAGCAACACCAGCAGAACAAAACCAACAGTCAATGGACATAACAGACTTAAGAATTGAAATAGAACCAACAAAACAGCAACTAAGACCCAAGACACAGCAGGGAAAAACAAATACAGAAAACCAACAATTACAAAAATCACAAGAGAAAACATCTACACAACAACAGCAACAACAATTAAGACAGCTCAAACAACAAGTACAAGAGACGGACCCAAAGCATATACAGCCGAGTGTGGTAGAACAACAGCAACAACAACCACAACTTTCTAAACAAAAATTTACAGAAACATCGAAGACAGCCAACAAGACTAAACAAAATCCACAAACACAGCAGGGATCCCGCCAGAAAACAGACGCCCAAGAGAACAAACAACAGAACATTCAAATTAAAAGTCCAAAACAACAACAGACAAAAGTACAAGCAACCCCAATAGTTGAAACATCAGGAAAAAATCAACATCGCAGCAACAAAAGCATGAAATCAACAAGCAGGTAGAAATGGTTTTGACTTTGGCAACATTAGGTTCTCAAACGGCAGAAACAACAAAGAGGACCGAAACAGAGAAAGAAAAAGAAATTAAGAGAGAAAAATGGAAAGCCAAAAGGAGGAAAAAACTAGAAATGGAAGAACAACGTAGGAAAGAAATGGAGGATTACCTACTTAAGGATGACGAAACCCTTGACGAAGAATGGATTCAGCGAGAAGCGGAGGAGTACTTCATTCAAGAAGAAGAATATTGAGAAGAAAAAAAAAAAATATTATATACACATACAAAATAGATAACTATTACAAAATAGAAACGGGGGGCCCCGAGTAACCGAGTGGTCTAAAGCGCTCTCCGTTACGGATCACTGCCATCTCACCTCTGTCTGCGTGGGTTCGAGTCTAGGATTCGGCGAATGTGGATATGTGAGAAAGCTTGCCAGTAGCTTCTCGTGGGTCGGTGGTTCTTTCCGGGGATTTCCCGGTTTCTTCCTCCACCATTAATACTGGCCGCCATGTATAGCCTATCGTGTGCTGAAAAATGGCGTTAAGCCCCACAACAACAACAACAACAAAATAGAAATGTATAAAATTCTACAACACATAACATTTTAGACAAACTGTACCATAGTAGAACAAAAATACAATACAGCACATCTTTACATGTAGAGCAGGAGGGCCTCCCTAAATGGTCTGCAAAGATCAAACAGGGAGAGCACCCTCCACAAAAAAAAAAAAAGAACCAACGGGTCTTCTGCTATAAGTGGCTCGCTCTGCTTCCAAGCCGACCATTGGTATTTCACTGGCTACGTACTGTGCAGTGACTATGTGAGGTGAACATACCTCAATTTCAAGAGCAACACAAACCGGAAGGACCAAATTCATAAAATACCCATATCTTTAATATTACACAATAATAAATCAAAAAGTCATACCAAGCTTTAAGTTAAGAAATTTGTAGGGGCCAGTTTACGAAACTGTCCACTGCCAACTCAGAAATCTTGTTAACTGTGACTGTATCGGCACCATAGCAGAGTATGATGAAAAGCGTGGAAAGAGTTACGTCCCTTGCATCTTAGAGCTCTTCACAGGAGAGTACGTTCAACAGCAAACATGGCAAACAATTTACCGGTTGACATGGAGCTTAAAAAAGTAAAAATCCAGTTTTGGTTTCATATGTAGAATTAATATATTGCTGTAATGTATAGACAAGACTCAATAATGCTTGCAGAAACCATCGGCTGCGAAGTCTGTAATTGCCTTGATAGACAGTAAGCCAACTTGAGTGGGCCTAATCACAGGTGCTCGACGCGAGCTTATGTTGTTGTTGTTGTTGTTGTAGGGCTTAACGCCATTTTTCAGCACACGATAGGCTATACATGGCGGCCAGTATTAATGGTGGAGGAAGAAACCGGGAAATCCCCGGAAAGAACCACCGACCCACGAGAAGCTACTGGCAAGCTTTCTCACATATCCACATTCGCCGAATCCGAGACTCGAACCCACGCAGACAGAGGTGAGATGGCAGTGATCCGTAACGGAGAGCGTTTTAGACCACTCGGCCACTCGGGGCCCCCCGAGCTTATGTTAAGAAAAAAACAATAATCTGAAGGAAAAAAAGTCATACAGAGTGACAAAAATACGTCAGATTACCCCCATGACCCGTTCTGACATTGGACCCTCTCTATCATACTATATAAGAGAGAAGGTCAGTAACTTCCAAACACTTCGTTCCACCCATGACCCTCGATTTCCTTCTGCTATTTCCGTCTTTAACGGCATACGATCATATTCTATGGCTTGTTTTACTCCTGAGATATTTTTCTATCCATCAAAACATCACTGACTATTCTGCGTTGCACCAAACAGAAGTCACGGGCTCCGAAACGTGGGAATTTCGCGAATTTTGTCTGAGTGGACACTACTACGCTCAGGTGACAACCGGTGAAAAGAGCTACATATACCATACTTAAATAACATTCATGCATCAGATAAATATTTTCAGTTATTATCTAACGTATTTCTGGAAATTTTAATTTGATGTAGTGCAATCATACTAAAATGTATACTCTCATTAATTTAACGCATTCATATGATTTATAACACAATGAGAACATGTTAATACCTAATTTTGCCGAGGTACAAATGTTTTCGTTGTGAAACGGTGACGGTGCATGGATGTTGTTTAAGTATAACCTTTTGAGCCAATCATATTTCTCTGTTGACGTGTGTGCCGCGTAGTGTACATCTTTTCAAACTGATGTCGCTTGTATGGGATGTATGTGTAGTGAAGAAGACAATGTCTAATTCTTCCATGGAACAGGATTCCAAACGTTGAATCAAGTTAATGGTAAGTAAACACTTACTTTTGCATCTACCACTGTTCTGTAATTGAAGAAGGGATGTATCGTAGAGTCGCAAACATGGCATATGTAGCTCTTTTCACTGGTTGTCACCTGAGCTTAGGAGTGTCCACTCAGACAAAATTCGCACGTTTCGGAGCCCATAACTTCAGTTTGGTGCAACGCAGAATAGTCAATGATGGCTTGATGGATAGAAAAATATCTCGGGAGTAAAACAAGCCATAGAATATGATCGTATGCCGTTAAAGACGGAAATAGCAGAAGGAAATCATGGGTCATGGGTGGAACAAAGTGTTTGGAAGTTACTGACCTTCTCTCTTATATAGTATGATAGAGAGGGTCCAATGTCAGAAAGGGTCATGGGGGTAATCTGACATATTTTTGTCACTCTGTATGACTTTTTTCCTTCAGATTATTGTTTATTTTCTTAACATCAAGCTCGCGTCGAGCACCTGTGGGCCTAATGTATTCAAGAAAGGTGAAAAATATGACTTGAGTTAAATTTCATACCAATATCACATGTATGCATTACAAAACAGACTTTTAGAACATATCACTAGACTAGT
Organism: Megalonaias nervosa; assembly: GCA_016617855.1. NCBI lineage: Eukaryota > Metazoa > Mollusca > Bivalvia > Unionida > Unionidae > Megalonaias > Megalonaias nervosa. Next base: position 30,857 of record JAECUM010020680.1, on the reverse strand, counting down.
AATCTTACGAATAGCCCCTCGATACCATTAGCAGTTACGAAATGAAAAATTTGTTCTATTCATTAACATTATGTAGCCTGGAAAATTTTTTTTGTCAATCGAAGCTCGTAAATGTAAATAAAACTGCTTATGGTGGCTGACCGAGATTAACATACCATGGGGAAACAACTATATTATCGCGGTATTCGCCTAACTTATGGTAGCAGGCAGGTATTATAATAAACATGAAATACAACTTGCCTATGAGAACAAATGTCCACGCGGGTACTGGCATAATAAATCCACAATAAATGAAAGGATCCAATGATAAAATCGAACACAAATGTAATTCAAGTGTAAATCCATGAATAACAACATTACAAATTAGAAGCTATTATTATTTAACTTTATAAGAATTTTAGATGCAATGTAGGCAAAAAAATATAAATATATAATAACTATTATTAATATTATTACTGAAATTTTACCTGTTTCAAGAAAGTTTAATTGTTATTATATTCTCATTTACGTCTGAGAAGTATGATCATAAGCAACATTTTGTCAGTTTTGGTCCATATTGGCTACCATGAATTCAAATTGTATGCTTAACCTTGTAAGGACATGTATGTCACCATCAGTATATGACCGATAATCATCAAACATCAGATGATACACTGAATACATTTCATAATCAAAGCTAATGCAGGTATAGCAAGTTCGACTGGAGTTTTTTATATGATGATCAACATAAATGCATGCACTTTACAATAAAGTGATGTTCATTCTTTTCCAAAAAATCTAATAAAATATGTTGACATTTTAGAGGAAATTATGCTGTAAGATATTTGCTTCCTTACTGGCTACAGCTTTACATCTGTAAACGACCGCTAGACGGTGCATGTCCAAAATTAATAGGAAAATCCCGTTTGCTGCGATAATATAGAGCCCGTGATAATACAGCATTGGAGTATATGTCAACTAGTCCTACAACATCAGACACATCACCCGATATTTTTGTTCTGGAGGGTGATGGGTCTTACTGCCTAACTAACGGTGCCGTGTAGCGTGCTTTGATGTTGACTAACAGTGTAACGAAAGTAAAATTTTCTGAAATCTCACACACAACTGGCAACCAATAATGACGCTTTTCTACAAAGTAAAGCTAAAATGTTTTTGTCAGACTTTACTTACCCTGATGTCTTTTCTCTAATAAATTCAAATTCTCACAAAAGATATGGACCTGTTTTCAAGTTTCGTTGGCCTACATGTCAGTTGGCTGGATAGCAATGAAAGCCGGGAATGCCGAAATCGTGTTAAGTTGAAATATTATTCTTTAATGAAACGAATAAAATATATTATGCCACTTGGAACTGTAAGCAACGTTTTGTTTCATTCAAGAAAGATATCCACTACATGAACCTACTTGAACATACTTTGGTGTACCTCGACTACTGTAGCATTGCAACAAATTCAAATGTATGTCAACGGAACATGAAAATGCGTCCATTTGCTAGTGTCATATTTTGATTCCACCAGGATAAAGACAGCACAGTAAGTATATTAGTTACACATAAATTAGTGGAAGAGCGTCGATATAGGCTGCTAAGTGTGTGAGATATTCCTGAAACTTTGACTACTCGTTCCAATGTCAACTGACATAGCACTAAAACAAAAACATGTGCTATGTCTTACATTGTAGGACTAGTATGTCAACGTGGTCATGCAAATGCCTTGAAAGCCACAATGCCACCATTTATCATAAATTTCACCTTTCTTCTAATCTAATTAAAATTTGGAAGGAAGGAAATCATTTGTTAAATAAGCTATCTGACATAAACCGTTCTTTGAAACAAGATGAAGGTTTAAATGGCATTCATATATTCAGTTTAGATTTAAGGGGCACCATCAATCAGTCAACAAAATCACCTTTAATTCCAGCCTTTCTCGGGAATACTTTAAAAGTAGTGATGTGATACATTCAGCAGATTTTGTTAGTGACTAATAACAACGACATTCACACATTGCACACATATTGGTTCAAGAGGGACTGTAGTCCTACACAATTGCTTACAATTTATCTTTCATACTTGTACTGTATAATAACTACAAGGGAGGACACATTTCTCCTTTCTTGCACGACCTATTTAAGAATAAACGCTGATATTTCAGGCTACATTTTGCATAGCGTAATAAGTTTGGTATGGATATTTAGGTCAGGCATTTGACTTTGCGTATATGAAGTTTGGCTTACTAACTACCTTTAAGGAATGCCAGACAATTTTCCCACGCTACTGCTTGACATGGCGATGATTATGCTTGCTTAATATGCAAGTGAAATCCCGCTGAATGGGATTCTTTTAATTTTCACTTGAAACTGGGGTAGGAAACACATTTTTGGGGTTGCTTTTGAATGCATCCAAACATACCTGTTTCTGAGATTTTTGTTTTGTCAGATACTTAGGTGTATGCAAAATGCTGGTTTTGATTGGTTATTTTCCCTATTGTTACATATATGTAATTAAATTGTTTGTGTGTTAGTTTAGAAATTCTTTTTATTTTATTTTTGTTTCATTACATTTTATTGTAATGATTATTTCCATGGGATTCGAAATTCTTTTTCAGTAATTCTATATTTTCTTTTAGTAAATGTTGTTTATCTAAGACGTAAAATGTGTTACATGAGAATTATTTTTAGTTAACCTAGTTCGTCTTGGGTTGGGAAGTTTGTAAACAGGAAGTTAAAATGATTGGTCAGTGTCAAGGCCATACTTTGCTTGCATGATCACCATATGTAAACAATGTTTTTTTTATTATTGGTTTTTAAGTGGGGCCACACTGGTGTATGTGATGTCTTGTAGTAAGAGACCACATGACTCATCTTGCGAGACTGAAATGATGTTTTTGGGGTTTAAATACGCATTCTTAATATTTTTCTGTGAAAGTTGTTTTAACATCTTGAAGGAACAAGGTGTTTTTTTTATGTTGCCAGATTGTTTGTTTTTCATTTGTTTTTTGGATTTAATAATTCCTTCTCTAGGAAATTCAACAAGTGGACTTTTTTTATAAAAAAATTCTGAAAGATATTCATGGAAATTTATTCTGGAATTATTCGGAAACAAAAACTGTGATTCAGTTGAGGGATTGTTGATATTCGTACCTGGACCACATCTGACATCATCGCCTTCCATATTTGTATGTCGTCGAGATTTGAACCTGGATTCTAATAGAACTATTTAGTGATAGGACTTGTATTTTTCATTCTTAGGATTAAATTTTGGATTATATTCACCAACCGTAAGTCCTATTTTCCAATTTTTACATTGTTTTCTAGGGAAATAAATTATTTTGTTAAAATATGCAAAGCTTGTTGGCTTTCACTCTTTTCTTTGTTACTGAGTAAGAGCCCTTGTCACGTAACACTATGCATTTGCACAAGGGTGAAAATTGGACTTCCTTTTGACGGGGTAATGCCCACTAGACAGATGATTTTTGTGCCCAGACCACATTTTATTCCAAATCTCAGACTTATCCAACCTGTTGCAAAGGTTCATTTGTCTGTGTGCAGCATGGACTGGTCTGATTTAGACCTAAGGCAAAACAGTCTAAAATCTGGACACAAAGTTTTTGAAGTAAAATAAGTACATAGCATTTCAAAAATTATATTTTTTCACACAACTGTATTTGTTTATTCCTAGTAGAAATTCTACATTATTTGGTATCATTACAGAACTACATCTTTCTCCTTTTATGTAATACCCATGGATGAGAATTTTCCATGAATTTGCGCATTTTCGTGATTTTCATGGTCATCTGGGTTACTTCTGAGATCGATGTAAATTCACTGAGAAAATTGGGAGTGGGGGTTGTGGTCTGTTGATTGAATGCCAATTTACTGGACAGTTCCTAGCCTGGTCATAGTTTTAGACATATCAGTTCTGTGTTTCCCAAAAATGAATTTCTGATACCAGTCTAATTTAATCAAAATCACTTTGATTTCTTTAATGATTTAGACATTAGTTACACAAGTGGCTTAACACATTTAATAATTTGCTGTTTCATGATACTGAATATTCAGTATCAGTCTAAAGTAATTGGAATCACTTTGTTTTCCTTGTTATAATATCATCAGTGTCTGTCATAAAAATGTCAGATGTGAGTCTAATCTTTTATCAGATGATGTAAGGATTCAGGAAGTGGATGGCATTGTGAAAAACTAGTTTTTGTGGGCTTGGTTGTACCAATATACTGATATCTTAAAACATCACAAAAAGTGAACTCCTTCAAATTGTTAGAGTTTGGAACAAAAGTTGATATAGTGGGAAAGGTATTGTGAATACCTCATTAGTTATGGAGGCAGTGTTGTTGGGGCACTAATAGAACACTGTACAAAACTCAAAAAAGCATAATCATAAGTAAAAGTTGAAAGCAAAAGTGGCTTGGTATTCACTGATTATCTCATGCAAGATAATTATACCAGGGGTCAAGCTGGACTTGAATTTTAGGGAGAAGTGACTTCTCCTTTTGGACATAACAGGGAGAAGTGGAAGCAAAGTAAGATACATCATATGTATCTGCATGTGTGTGTGTGTTTTCGTTCTTATTTGAATTATGCCTTCTATTTCTCACTATGCATATCTGCATTTAACATTGGTTTTAACAATATTTTATTTTCAAGCAGAAAATTGTTTGACTTGTAAATACATTATAAACATGTTATACGTGTACAAAAATTACCATATTCATATGCAGTGTATTTTGACCATATGACTTTAAAAGATCACTGTAGAAACTGTACATTGTAATGAATTTTAATTGATAGGAGTAATTGCAAGTTAGTAAAAATGTTAAATCAGCTATTCTTAAACAAGAATTTTTTTTTACTTTATAAAAGTTTACTATCAACTGGCTGTTGAAAACAATTTCTAAACTTGTTTGAAACAATCCCTTTAATGTGTACATAAGAGCAAATGCACTCATGTCTTCATATCATATTGTTGGTCCCAAATTTCTTTGTTGTCGATAAAACATTACCATAACTATTCATTAATAACAAACTGAAGCATTACAGTAAGTATATAAATGAACTAAAACCTTTCCAATCAAATTGAAACAGTATGTGAGTGTATCTATTTTTATCAAGAGGGGTTTTCTTAATGTAATTCAAGCTTCGTAGCAACAGTTCATTGATAGGATTGCAAATTTGTTTTTTTTTTTATTTGTCTACATATGTATAGTAACATCAGGCATTGGTTATGTAGTGTTTGCTTTGTTGTGTTTTTCCCCCTGTATTTTCACAAAAATGAGTGACTAAATTTTTGACCTTAGAGCACTTCTCAAATTCCACAACATTGCATTGTCCTGTACGTTTGGGACCTACGTAATTGCATTTGTATGCTAAATCTTCAATAATATAATATTTAGACTTTGCTTTCTATGAATTGAATATTTTTCTTAATATATTTGCCCAAATGTTTATGAAAACAGACAATCTAATAGAGTGGTACTTCCCAGACATGTCCACCATTATTTCCCTCTTACAGGTTCACTTACGGTTTCAAACTGACTTTACAAAGAAAATAATGTACACATGGCATTAAAAATCATCAGATCACTGATTCTGTTCTTATAACACAAATTGCTATCTACATTGTATTAAGTTTCCAAAAAGTAGTTTGTTTGTTTTTTCATCAAATGATGATTTCCAGAAGTCAGCCAGTGAGTTGCTATAAACAGAGACATATATAACACATCTCTGCTATAACTTACTTGGGAAGGGGTTAATGATCAGTCAGCTATCAAAACACATGCCTGTGAATGTGCAAGAGTTTGTTTGTCAGTATCAATTGAAATTAAGACCAGCTCAGGGCTGTTTGATGGATTGATGCCCACATTTTGCTTTGAGCTGAAACTGGAAGTAATCAGCTAAGGCGAGGGAGCATCTCAAAGTTACAGTCGCTTGAAATGTACATTGAAAAAAATCACAGGATGAAGTCATTTTCGCTTTCTTAACAGAAGGAGAAGTTTTCATTTTTTAAGGCAACTAAGTCGCCCACTTTGACTGGTAGCATGACCCCAGGATATTTAATCATAACGCAGGTTGTTGTTGTTGTTTTGGATTTAATGCCATTCTCATCGCAAGATAGGATATGCATGGTGCCCAGTATAACTGGTGGAGGAATAACCTGAGAAAACCCCAGTAAGAACCACTGACCCATGGTAAGCTGCTGGCTGCTTTCTCACATACCCACATTGGCTGAGCTCGAGACTCAAACCAACATAGAGGTGAGATGGCAGTGATCAGGAAAGGTGAGCATTTTAGAAAACTCGGCCACACAGGGGTCCCAATAATGCTTGTGAATACATTTATGCAGATTGACAGTAATAGTATTAGAGGATAGGACTTCCTTGTTTAATTTTAGTGCCTTTGTTGTTGATAAGATGCACCATTTGTATATAATGTACTGTACTTTGATCCACCAGATTTTATAAACCTTTCGCCATAGACGCTTGCAAGATGATCTGGAGAGGTCAGAACTCATGCATTTTGAGATTCAGATTGCTACATATATTCAATATGCATAAACTTCAGGGGACTTCACTCTGAGCCCCAACCAGGGATTCACCCCTGGACCCTGATTTGAGGTCTAAGTGGCCCTCAAACCTCCCAGCTAACTTTTCAGGGGTTTACCATTTTCCATCCAGGAATACCACTCACGTTGATTTATCGTAAATTAGTTGATTTTACAGACTCTGGGGTTGGAAGTAGGGTATAATCTCATGACACATAAATGAGTTAACATTGCTGGAGGAAAATACTTCTGGTATACTTGAGAGTAGAAGTGAATATTGATCCATTATGTAAATAAAAATATGAATCCCGAAAGTAAAAACAATGTAAATTAAAATTAAAATAACATTTATTTTTTTTTAGGAGCATTTGGAAAATTAAATTTCATTTTTTTTTCTATTCAGTTAATCTGATCATTAACTATATTGTACACTTAAACATAGAAGTCGAGACCCATAAGTCATTTGTACAGAAGAAGAGTTATCACAATATGCAGTCATGATCAAGGAGCATTCAAATTGTAGTAGATTGGATGTGTTGTCTTCTAATAGGAAAGATCACATCAGTCTTTATATTTTTTTCCTGAATCATTGTAATATGTTCATAGTTCTTTGAATGAAATGAATACCTCATTTAGCTGATTTAAAGACATTTTTCGGCATGGGAAGAATTCTACTTGCCAGGTGATAGAATAATTAGGAAAATAAGAAACAATGAGGCTTTTTAAAAATACACAGACTAATATTAGCATTATAAAGAATCCACATAAAGAAGACATTGTATATTTTGTGTTTGCAAAGCTCTGGGTAGAAGATAGGTAGGCCTACTTTGTTATACTATATATGTGTTGAAAATGTTACATATCAGAAATAAATTACTGATTTGTTTTTAAAAGAATGAAAGGAAGTAGGCCTGGTTTGAATAAATGTTTTTGTTGTATAGTCAAACCTGTCAATAGTGGCCACCCATGTAAAAAGGTCAAATGGGCATTTGTACTCGGGTGGCTACTGTATGCAGTTTCACCTTTCAAACTTGAAAAATTGCCATGTACCAAATAACATTATTGTTATATTATTATAATATTAAGGTATCGGCAGTTTGAGTTGTGTGCTAATTCAACATCTTCATGAAATATATATATCTGTTGCTATCTCGGAAACTTATCTTCCATACAAGATTAATGTTTACTCTTCAGACATTCAGTATGGATGCTAAAGAGGCCGCTGTAAAAATCTTGTTATGCTTGTCCTCCTGAACGAATGTACATATCAACAGAATGACTTCTTATGATGTATAGTTGGTCCCAAATGGAAATGGTAACAGTGTGATGACCAATATGTTATTGCTACTTCACTTGAATGAAATGAAATATTGCCATGTAGTTTGCAGAAGACTTTGTATGATAATAATAATAATAATAATAATGAGGACTTTGTATAGCGCCTAATCTTTAGAAGCTCTAAGCGCTTTACAACATTTGACAACGCTTAAATAACATATATAATGATATGATTACAAAAATAAAAACAAACACCACAAAATTAGAAAACAGAAAACGTGCTGTAGATATTTAAGGTAAGGAAACATTATTAGGTCTTTAAGTCTGTTCTTGCAGTTGAAATAGGTGAGTTTTAAGAGCGCTCTTGAATGAGATAACTGTGTCTTTGTGTCTAAGTTCAGTGGGCAATTAGTTCCATGTTGCTGGAACCTGGTTTGCAAATGAATGAAATGAAATATTGCGATGTAGTTTTCAGAAGACTTTGTATGATGTCTAGATAGTCATAAAATGAAAGGGGCCCCAGGTGGCCAAGCTCACTGACATCTGTTTGTCCGTGTGGGTTAGAGTGTCGGGCTCGGCCAGTGTGGGTATGTATGAAAGCTTGCCAGTCGTTTCCTGTGGGTCAGTGGTTTTCCTTGGAGTTTGGCCACCATGTATCGGCTATCATGTGCTGAAAAATGGCATTAAGCCCACAAATCACAAACCTAAATGAAATGGTGTCGATTTGATGCCCATTATTGTTATTAGTACTTCTTTTGAATGGATGGGTATCTGATTATGGGGTTTTACTAAACAGCTTCTTATGGTGTCTAGTTGGTCCTAAGGTGCCATTCAGACATTCAGTATGCCTGCCACAGCGGCCATCTTGCAAATCTTGTTATCACTGTTTCTCCTGAATTTATGTTTAGATCAGCACTGGGTTTGCACTGAAAGACCTTTTATGATGCCTTGGTGGTCATAAATGAAAATGGTACCAATCCGACTTCTAATATGACTGCCAAAATGACGATCTTCAAAATCCTCTTGCCACTTCTTCACCTAGATGGCTGGCAATATGGACATTGTGCTAGCACCAAAACACTTCTTATGTAGTCTAGCTGTCGCTAACAGAAATGGTGCCAACCTGATAACCAATACAGCTACCATGGTGTCCATTTTCTAAATCTTGTTATCATTGAGGAAGGTCATATCAACATGGGTTTTCAGCTGGGAGTTTTCTTGTGATGCCTTCTTGATCTAAATGAAAATGGTGCCAACTTGACATACAATATGACCACCACAGCAACTACCGGTAATTTGAAAATCTTGTTATTGCTGAAGACTATCAAGATGGTTTCAACACATGGAAGCTGAAAGGAAGAAATGGTCTTATCTTGATTTCCTTTAAGTTCTTTTCAACCAGTAGAGTGCCAGTCTCTTCATTCAGAACTAATTTTTTTACTAATACTCTTACCACAGTGAAAGGGATGTAATTCATGTCTGGTCAAATATGAACTTCATTCATCTATCCATCCATCCATCCATCCATCCATTCTTCCATCATCCATCCATCCATCTTTGTTATCATTCCTCTCAAGCTACTTTGATGATTACCATGAAATTTTAAACATAGATTGATCCTACTGTTTAGCTGGTCCTAAATGGAAATGGTGCTGCTCAGACCAAAATATGGCCACTACAGCAGACATATTGAACATCTTGTTATAACTACTTCTTCTAAATGTATATTCATATAAAAATGGGGTTTTCATTAAAAGATTTCTTATAGTTTTTGGTTTTGTCCTAAATGAATATGGTGCTGGTCTGATATTCAATATGGCCATCACAGTGTCCATCTTGAAAATCTTGTTTTTTTGCTACTCTGTGAGAATGTATTGTCATATTGACATTGGGTTTTCACTAAAAGGCTTCTTGTGGTGTCTGCTTGTTCCAGCATGAAAACAGTATCTCCTGGACATGACTTCTCTACATAAATATATGCTCATATCAGCAATGGATTTTTACTGAAAGACTTCTTGTAATATATAATTGGTCCTAAACGAAAATGTCACCATTCTTACATCCAGTGTGGCCACCACAGCAGACATCTTGAAAATCATTATTATTGCTATTCTTCCTGTACAGAAAGTCATCCCAGCAAAGGGTTTTTACCAAGGGCTTGATATAATGTCTGGTTGGTCTTAAATAAATGTATGCAGTATGGCTGCCACAGTGGCCTTCTTGTTGCTACTCCTTCAAGATGGAAAATCATATCGACATGTTTTTTGAATAGAAGGCTTTTAATATGACTGGATGTTACTAAATGACAGTGGTATACGACATTGCAGACATCTTGAAAATATTGTTATTGCTACTCCTCATAAATGGAAAATCATATTCAATGGGGTTTTCATGAGAAGACTAATTATGATATTTATTGGTCTTGAATGAAAACTGTGCCAATCTGACCTCAAATAGGACTGCCATGGCATCCATTTTGTAAAATCTTTTGTTGCTATACCTCCAATTAGAAAGTCATATGAACATAGAGTTTTCACCAGAACACTTTTTGTGGTGTCTAGTTGGTATTGAATGAAAATGATGTCGATATGACAGTCATCAAAAGTCTGGTGCCAAGTTTGACCTAAATGAAAGTGGTGCCCATCTTGCACACAGTTACAGATTTTAAAAAACATATTTCTCTGATTTGTAAGGGATGGTTTCAACACTCAACAGTTAAAAGGAAATCGTCTTATCTTGAATTCCTGGAAATGTTTTTCAGACAAACAGTAGAGTATAAGCTACTTTGAGTGACTCTTGTTCCTCTTTATACTTTATCTGAGCTTACAGTAAAATTTGGATGCAGACAAATTCCAGTTAAAATACTGCTGACTGGAGGAATGATGTATGTGTTTTACTTTTTTTCGAATTGGTATATTAAATTTGTGTAGACAAACTGACCTCTTTACAGTCAATTTTTGCATCGATGAATATAGGCAGATTATATTTTGTTTGCTAAAATTATTGATTGGATTGTATTTGAAATTTGATTAAATCACAAACAAGTATTTTAAATTTGTTACATTTAGATTTTATTTGGGGGCTGTTGGTTATAGTTTTGTTGCATTTGGATATAATTTACTGTTTTCTACTTTCATTGGCTGTAACATTCAGTAGAATCAGGTAGCTTAGGCTAACATTGTGGTGTCTCATAGTACTAAATAGGCAACTAATTGGCAGCAAACTTTGTTTTTTACTTGGGATGCATTTTATGATGATGTGCATGCGGAAAAGGTTTTGGACTTTTTTAAAAGGGTTTATGTTAAAAATTTGACCTTGTATTTATAAGATTTTACACTTGTATCTCTTTAGGGATGCATAAACTTACTTGGCACTGTAAAACCAGGATTGTATACATACATATACATACATCCATACATTATCATCCAAACTGCTCCAGTGGCCTAGTGGTTAGAGCATCCATCTCGGATGCGGGAGGTCGCGGGTTCGAACCCCGGCCGGGTCATACCAAAGACTTCAAAAATGGTACTAACAGCTACCTCGCTTGGCGCTCAGCATTAAGAGGTTAGTGTTAGGACTGGTCGGCCTGGTGTCAGGATAATGTGACTGGGTGGGACATCATGCCACATGTCTGCGGCATGATGCCCCAATGCTAGACATCACTATAAACTGTCACACTGCAGACATTATAGCGATATGATTGAAAAATTGTTAAAGCTACGTTAAAAATCTAAATCACACACACACACATTATCATCTATCCACCCACCCTCCATCCATCCATCCATCCATCCATTCATCCATCCACCCACCTGAAATAGCTCATGGCCATAAATTTCAACATCTTGCAAACTGAGTACAATGACACCCATATGCAACATTCTTAACTTCAGTAATATGGTTAACCTGAATATTTTTGATGCATATGAAAGTAATGTTAAACTTATTATTTTTACAAATATTTTGCAGGCTTTCCAAGACATGCAGATGAAGATGATTCTGACAACACAGCAGTTGAAGGTGTCTGATGCTCAGATCGAAACTCTCAAAAGAAACATTCAACATTCTAAACTCGTAGACAAGGAACTCTCTGCCTTACCAGAGCACACCAAAGTTTACGAAGGAATTGGCAGAATGTAATTTTTATTGTTGTTGTTATCTTTCTTAATACCGATTTGATTGTTTTGCATCTTGTAGGAATTAGATTGGCATAATTAAAGTAAAAGGAGTAACATTTTTTGAAAAAAATCTTACAACCATAAGTGCAGCAGCATTCTTAAATCCAGTGTCTTTGAGGTGCTAAGCAGTTGCCTTAACCACTTTTAAAGTTTTCGGTCGAGTTAAGATGTTAATTGCTGTCAACTATGGTTTTCCTTTGCAGGATTAGATGATTGAATTTTCCTTAGCTATACATCAAGATGATGATGTTATCTTTTTTATAGATTGATGTGTAATATTTGAGGGATTTTTGTGAAGTTCGTAAAAGTTTTATTATAACTTTCTGTTTCTTTGAAACAGTAAATAAATTTAATGCTGATCAATAGATAAAATAATGCCCTTTAAAAAGATCTACAGCTGCATGTACAGCATACTGGATACTTGTAGATATATGCAAGTGATGTAACATAGGTAGATGACAGCGACACAAAATGTCAAAGGATAAATTATTCTGCTACTAAACAAAGAGCATTTTGTTAAACCCAGCTACTTTTAGGGTACTCTCTGACTATCAAGGCGCATGTAGATAGAGTTTTCAGATGTAATTCTTTGTCATATGCTTCAATTTTGAGGTGGTTTCATGTTAATGCTGGTCACAAATCCATGGAAGATAACCCATGTCTGTGCGAAGTGAGCAGCAAGTGGTTGCTGTGAAGGGTCAGTTGATGGCTATGCTCGATACACAGTAAATAATATTTCTCTTATCACAGCACTTTAATTCATTAACCGTTTTGGAGATAATGAAGAATCATTTGAAGCTCTGAAAGGTGTGTGCAAGATGGACCCTGCTTTTGTTGATAGCTGATCAAAAACAGTCTGAGGTTGAAATTGCCAAATGGCTGCTTGCCAGATATGAAAGGAGTGACCAGGTTGAGATTAGCACTGGGGATGGAACATGAATTTACTTATTTGAACACGATTTTGGGGGAAATAGTAAAGTTTAGATTGGAGAAAATGAGCATAGACCACAGATAACTTGACAAAGTCAAATTGTCATGACGATTTTATGTAGAATTTTTAAAATGCTAATTAAACTGCCTGTTCATCCAGGTTTCTGTGTCTGACTAGTGTCACTGTTCATTTTGATGTCTCCAGAGTCTTGCCAAGAGTTGTGGAACACTACGGAACCACCCATCCATGCACCAGTATCTGAAGTATCCATCTACTTCAAAAGAATGCAATAGCACATAAGTCTACCATGATGACAGACTTTCTGAATGAGCACAGGATCCGAACTTTGCTGCAGCCTTTGTATTGTCCTCATTTAGCTCAGAATGAGTTTTGGCCAGATCCGGTTTTCAGAGATTCGCAGAGAAGCAGATGATTTGAAAGCTACCATGCAGTTTGAAGACGGTGCAGTTTTCCATTGTTTGAGCGGCACACCAACAAGTGAATACAAAATTGCATTGGATACTTGGATAATCAGACTGAGAAAGCATGTAGAGGTGTATGAGGACTACTTTGAGTACACTGGTGTTCTAATATTAAACTCTCTTGTAAAGTACACTAATATTCACAACGGTTTAAATACCCTTGTATTATATTCTCTTAAATTTTTCATGCACTTAATTTTCTTACACCTTCAAACCATATAAATCATAATTAATTTTTGCCCTCTAATTTGTAGTTGAAAAATATTTCATATTAAAAATTTGCTATTTGTAGAGACTTGAGAATATGAAATTAATATTTCCCCTTAAATTCTTCCAACATCTGAAAAAAATATTTATAAGTGTATAAATAATACAGACAGTAAAGTAATACAGTGATTTTTTGTAGAGAATTAATGTTAATGTTAGTTATGTGACAACAACTTTGCTCAGTTTCTTTTAATAATATGAAAATAAATAAAGTTTAAATTACAATGGTTACACAGTTTTGAACGAAAATTGACCTGGTATATGCAGACATGGAAATTATCAGAAAATTGTAGTTTGGTGTAATCTGTTGTACAGTTATGGTATATCATGGATAGTTTTCTTTTTCACGTTGATGTTAGTATTGATGATACTAGGTTGAGATTGACTTGAAATCTGTCACCTGCAGAAATTGTCTACTTAAGAGTCAGTTATAAGTAACAATCTTATATTGTCATACTCTCAAATTTGTAGATACATTCCGATAAACCATATTCATCAGTGAGTCTGTCTGCCCATCAGCTTTTCTTTGTAACCTGAAATCCAACTACATAGGTTGTGGGGGGCTTATCATATTTGATTAGGAGTGAAATGATTTACATATGCATGAATAATTTTGCCATTTTGGCACATTGATACAATAGGGGAAAAATTGAGACAAAACAATACTTACCTTATAAAGTTATTTTTAATTTTTGATGACCATGAATAATAATTAGTCATTGCCCTCTTTATTTATTTGTTCTTTTGATGTGTATTGATATTATCTTAGTGTAGGTTGTGTATTATATGTATCGATATGTAACATTATCATATTGTTTCATGCCAATATTTGGTGTGATATTGTAGGAAAATCAGTAGATGATAATGATTTTGGATCCTGGATGCAACCCCAGGGGATGAGAGGATGGGCATCCAACTGATTGAGGAATGGTGATATATTTGGTATGATGTTTCAGGAGGACGATTGGATTATAGAACAGATTATAAAGATGAGGTTCTGTTGTGTTGCTCATGTATATGACACACATACCTCACCCATGCATATCACCTGGAGGGTGAACCTTGACATACATGTATACCTTCTGGAGGGTGAACCTTGACTGGAGCGTGTACCATGACAGTGTTCATTGACAGTGGAGTATATTCTTGTCAAGAGTATCAACTTTCATACTGCAAGACAGAATTTTATATCACCTGGATCTAGCAGCTTTTTATTGATGTTCAACTAGAAAATATCACTTTGGCAAAGAATGTGGTTTATGTAAAAAATTTTGATCCTGTATAGATAGTTCCAAAAAAACGTCATCAGCTGCCATATTTGTTGTCAGCAGGCAGATTTACCGTTGACTTTATATGGTGTTTGGAAGTTGAAATAAATTCATTGAATCTCGAGATACTTTTATGAAAATTACATATATAAACAGAACGCAAATCAAGCTTTCTGTTAGTATCTATATTTGTGATTTATAGGTGGACTTTGCTTCAGTGTGCCTTGTTAAAAATGGTAAATTTTGGTGATTGCATACAGGAGAAACTGCCAGGTTGCACATTGTCCAGGTAAAATGGGCAGAATATCATCTGCTAGTGGCCTTATTGGGAAGCATCAATTGTAAGGACTTTACCTTTTTAACAACTTTAGTTTCTTATGCATTTTAAAGAACTTTGGCATCTTTTATGTTTTCTCATATATATTGTAAGAGACAATATTTATGTTCATTTGGAAGGCTTTTTATTTTGAAGTTTTTAGCAATTCTAGGTGTCAGGGGTGGGATGATGTGAGATCCCATTCCCTATGGTGTTTTGGTTATCATTATATAGGAGATCATCAACCATGGTGTTATTACCCTATTACCATAGATTAATGTCTTTTCTAGCTGTTCCTTGCATTCCTACTGGAACCATGATATAATTAGACATCTTAGACAAAAATTACACCCTGCCATGGGCTGTAAAGTACTAACTGAACTATATCAGTCAACACATTCGTAATGCTAACTCTCTCAAGACTGCCTTTATTAATATCTATTCTGGAAAATATCATTTTATGACACCTTTTTCAAATGGCCCAAGATTTCCCAAAATGTTGGTTCTGGTTTGCCCTAACTTGTCATTTCCCACTAAATGACCTATCTCATCATTATCGAATGGACTCTAATTAAAATTCACATATGCCTCCAAATGAGAAATTAACTGCTACAGGCTGCCAAGTTAATGTCAGCCTAGCCCGTATGTCAGTCTTAATGGTTATGTGTCACGCTGACCATGATAGAATGTACTGTGAAATTATCCACAAAATTTTGCACCATTACACTTGGCGTCAGTGTTTTTACAACTTTATTAAGATCTTTGCCTTTTGTTTTCAAGGACTCCAATTATACATTTATTTGGAAGGATTTATCTAAATGAATGTCCTTGCAATTTTTCATGTTAAATTTTTAGAACTGTTCATTTTTTTCTGTGCTATATAACCAGTTATCAAATTTCTCTATTGGTCACTGTAATGGCATTTTTTAATGAAGAGGTCCAGGCAAATATGCTGAACTCCATGCAAATCTTAATTTCTTGTCTAGCAACATCATTGCAGTCCGTGCCAACCATGTTAAAATTGTATGTACAAGTTTTATGCTGTAGTTTTATAATGTCAAAGCATGCAATGGGAGAGCTTTCAGGTGAGATTTGGTCATGCTACATAGAGAGTTTTCAAGCAAGATATAGTATTAACATGCAATAGAGAGAGTTTTCAAGAGAGATATATTCATATAACATGCAATGGGGGAATTTTCAAGCAAGACATTGTCATATACTATGCAATAGGGAGAGTTTTCAAGCAAGGTACAGTTATATAATATGTAGTAGGGAGAATTTTCAAGTGAGTTACAGATGAATAACATGTACTTTCATAAGTCACTTATTAAGTGTCTATTTAACAGCACTTTAGCACAATAATGATGGAAACAAGGTGCCAATTAAATGTAAAGGTTTAAAAATGTAGCATAAAGAGTTACACATAAACATTAGGAAGATAAACCCCTCCAAAATATATAAACATAAAGTACTATAAGATCAGATTATAATAATTGCTTTATTTCAGATAATTGCTCATGTTCTATGGGTATTATGATCAGTTTCAATATGGTATTATAAAGTGAAAATATGTAAATTTTCATTTGACATAAGCAGGTAAGAAATGAAAAAATAAACGATTTTTTCCTCCAACAGTGTCCAAATTTTAAACTTTCTTTTTGAAGAAATCCTGGTAAATAGAGGATCTTTTTCAAGATGCCATGATTTTTGCATGTATATTAATGTCTCATTGAGAACAGCATTCTTGCTAGCATCGGTTTGATTTTCTTATTTCTTGTAATTACCACAGTTAGACATCATCCATTTCAAAAGTGTAAAACAATAATGTGTCAATTGACATTTTAACTTTGAGTGGTAGGTTTGAAAAAAGTGATTTGTTTTCATAGCAAAAGAATGTCATTGATTAATTGTAATAAAGATTCTATTTCAAGCCAATAGTTATGAAACTGCCACATCCAAATATTTTCAGGCACAATATAAAGATTTTAATTAAATTTTAAATCAGGGTATCAATTTTTAGGAGTTGACTTTAGCTAAAAATGGATGTGTAGCAGTGTTAGCTGTAGATAATTATGTAACAATGTTTGTAAGTTCTTCCTCTTTTATCAGGTTTGTACTCGCACCAATATCAGATGCAAGGATTACACTTGACAAGAAAATAAAAGCTGCAGAGGAGAAAATTAAGACAATAGAAGTAAGTATTTTGTTTGCAGATGATCAAACATTTCTCTGCAACAGAATGTGTTACAGGTTACATCCATTATATTGGTTGCTATAAATTAACAGCAAATATCAGATGACATATGGTTCTTGTGTCAGTATAGAAAAAAGAATGTATTTATATGTACCACTTAGGATACAGTCCTGCCTTCCTCCTATGTCACCATCCTTGAACACATCTTACACCCAACCAGTATATGATTTGCCCAGGTTTTATTTTCCAGACATAATTCTTCTTTGTGAAAAGGCTGCCTCCAAAAACAGCCAGACTGGTTTTGTTTCATTACTTAGGTGGCTTGTGAAGAGAGGTTGCATTGTATTGCTAACATAGACAATACATGTCATTATTCATTCTTCATTTAAATAACCTGTGAATGAGGATCAATGTGAAAATACTTTACTTTGCAAATGCCGTATGTACTCACTTATAAGATCAGTCCAATTGCAAACTGCACAGACCCAGATCTGCCATTGTATAAAGCGCTGGCAGATCTGGGTCTGTACAGTTTGTTAGGAGTAATCAGTAAAACAAGCAACATAGACCCTCATATGCAGGTGCATTATGATACAGCATATCTGGATCTTTGTTGTTTGCAGTTTGACTCAACTTGTTAGCAAGTATATATGGTATTTCCTTTCACTTGACATATTTTGTTCTTTCTCAGATTCTTGGATTATTGTTCAGAGGTTATTTAACTATATCCTTTCTCTGTCTGCATCTTAAGACTTTCATGTGACCACCATTTGCATTTATTTGGTCAAATATAAAGCAATATTTAGCTAAAAAGAACTTAAAAACAGTCAGCATATTGAAATGATGAAAACTGAGTATCAGAACAGACAAGAACAACATGCAAAGAGTTCAGAAGTAACAATAAAAAAATGCTAGAGCCTAAATTAGTACATTATTTGTTTAACTGGTCATAGAGCAGAAGAGCTTATGGGATGGCCTGTTTTCAATCATCCATTGTCCACCCATCCATTAGCACACATTTGTTATTGCTACTTCTAAACTTTACAAGCATTCAGCATCATGCCTAGTTTGTCATAAATGAAAATGGTGCAGCAGGCATTTAGTATAGCTACAGTGGCCAGCCTGAAAATTATTGTTACTTCTCCAGAATGAATGGTTGAATCAACACTGGGTTTTCATTAAAGAGCTTCTTATGATGCCTGGTTGTGCTAAATCAAAATAGTTATCTTGTTATTGCTATTTCTCCAGAAGAGAATATCATATCAACATGAGGTTTCAGCAGAAGACTTATTATGGTGTCTGCATGAATATCATATCAACATGAGGTTTCAGCAGAAGACTTATTATGTTGTCTGCATGAATATCATATCAACATGAGGTTTCAGCAGAAGACTTATTATGGTGTCTGCATGAATATCATATCAACATGAGGTTTCAGCAGAAGACTTATTATGGTGTCTGCATGAATCCTAAACAAATATTGTTGCACTTGGACATCAAATATGGCTGCAACAGCATTCATCTGGAAATTTGTGTTATTGCCACTCCAGAATAGAGGGTCATATCGACATGGGATTTCACTAAAAGATTCTTTTATGTCTACTTGGTTCTGAATGAAAATTATGCTATTCTATTTTCCAATATGACCACTACAGTAGCTGTCTTGATAATATTGCTACTCCAGCATAGAAAGTAATAATATCAACATGGGGTTTTCACTGGAAGACATTTTATGCTGTTTTGTTGTTCTTAAAATGAAAATTGTACTGATCAGACTTCCATTATGGCCACAAAGGCAGCCATTGTGAAAATCATCTTATTGCTGCTCTTTGTAAACTGAAAGTCATATCCATATGGGGTTTTCACCAGAAGACTAAGTATAATATCTGTTTGGCCAGGGTTCTCCGTGACACTGAAATCTGTGAAAATGTGTGTATGCATTTGATTTTGAAATCATGAAATTCCAACAAATGAGTCCTCAGTTCACAAGGTTTTTCATGTCGGCAAACTTCTCTTTTATTTAATCTGTTCCTAAAAAAGCAAGTATCAGTTATGTAGTGTGCGGACTGTCAAACAAAGTTCAATTGATTGTAAAAAGCCTAAGTGAAGCTGCAAAGGTGAGATCTTAGCACAAAAGGAGATTAAACCACTTGTAAATTAATTGCCAGTGCTTAATGATTGTTTTGATCAAAAGACCAGTTATGTGTGTGTGCTTTGCAACCATGCTTTGATAAGCATCATTTAGCTGACTTTTAATCCATCATATTCTAAATCCTTCTGCATTGTTTGGAACACTTGCATTATATCATATGCCATATTTAGAAAAATAGTGACAAGATTTTGTGACACTTTTATTAATCAAAGGAACATGGACTCCAGTGTTAATCATCATAGATCATCATATAAATCAGCTGTTTTTCAGTGTTATGTACTTTCAGGTTCGCAGGTGAAATTTCAGTTGGTCATTTCATGTTTGTGAAAAATGACCTTTTGTTGAAAGCTTTGTCAAAGTTTGTGAATTTGGTGGAAATGGGAGTTAAGTTTTTTCTTCGTTATGTTTTCATAAAATTTTTTTATTTAAAATGTCAGAGTTTGTCAATCAGTATGATGGCACCTACCATTTGGTCTAAAACTCTCAGTAAGTGAACAAAGGGAAGTAACTCATGAACCAGATGTTTTGTTGGATTGTGCATACATGTTTGATTCATGTTCAGGTTAACCGTCTTTTTCTGCAAAGATTTTGTCACTGTTTTCAGAGTTGTTGCAACGTTATTGGTGCAGAATTGATATGTAGATATATAATTTGACACTTTGTTAAGTTTTTTGAACTTCTATCACTCAAGCAATGCTGGAAAGTGTTCTTTTCAAACCTAATGGCTTGAGAAGCCAGACTTCAAATTGTGGTTAAAAAGAGATCACAGTGAAAACAAACACAAAGTATTGTGCTCTGTTGGTAGGAAAAAGCTTCGAACTTGCTGCATTTGGGGGGAAAGTCATTTCTAGTCATGGGAAAGGCAATAAAGCACAAGGATTTACTAAAACAGTCACAACTAGCAGTGCCATTTTCATAGTAAATGGTACTTTATCTTTGGCAATAACTTCATCAGAAAGACAGTTAAGCAGCCAATGTCAGCCAACTTTGAAGTACATATGCAAAAATGATGTTATCAAAACTGAAATCATATGGAATTTGAGCGTTGAGAATAATCATTACTGTTTCAAATCATGTGATGAAAACAATGTCTTTTGCTTGATGTTCCCTGACAGATCTCTTAACAGTATTCCTGTAGGGAAAGAAAGTAGGGATAACCAATGGTTTTTTAACATTTTAACTAATGAAAAAAATTTGCACCATGCAAACATTAACAAGGTAGAATGCTAGAATTTAAGTATTTGGGTAGTTTGACTTTCTGTTTGATTTTGGCAAATTTTCATTGTTTCATCTGTGACATTTTTCAAAAGCACTTAAAAATTCTTGTTCCAAAATTCTGGTCAGTGGTAAATTTCTACTCCCAAAAGCTGTTACATGTGGGGTTTTTATGTGTTTTTTAAAACTGTTATTGTCATTTCTTTCGGCTATTTAAGTAAAGACATTTTTAAAGCACACACTCTTGTTGTAAACTTTACATCCCCCTCCCCCTTCATGGTACATACTGGGTACACACACACACAAAAGCAACTAACACTTTGTTATGTCCAGTTTGGCTTCATTGCTCACACTCAGCATACATCAATATCTGACTCCTTTTTCCTTCAAAAAGAGTTTAATCTTTTTTAGAAAAATTGGAGTAAACATTAATAACATACAACTTGCCTGCAGCTACAGTATTCATCATAAGGAAAGTAGCAGTAGATATCAGTCATGTAATGTTTCAGACTTTCTTCTATCTCTGCACAAAATCTAGCTAATATTAATATTTCCTGTTTTTTCGTACTGATATTTTATTTCATATTTTCAAATAATTGTTGTAGTATTTGGAGAAGTACAGCTTCTAGTCAGTGTGTGGTAATTATTATGCTTGCTGTACGTAAGTCATAAGTTTTGCTTGTTGGTTGGTCATGAAGTTTGTAAAAATGGTCAGTGAAAGTTCATGAAAAGTTCATGAATTTTGCTTCTGAGAGTCCGTATGAATCCTGTCTTTCATTTTTGAGTGATTATCAAATGTGTAGTCTTCTTAAGGCAACTCTACATAATTTCTTTGGTGCCAAGCACAAGGCTGCAGATGTGAAAATTCTCATGAGAATTTTTTAATGCATCTAGTTTTGATATAAAAAACATAAAATCAAAGATAATTAGTGGAATGAATCATGGAATAAAACAGTTTCATCTGCTTCCAGATGAGAAAACAATGGCACGTTGTCAGTTTTATGCATTCAGAGTTGTTTCCAGACTTTGCTACTTTAGCTGTAGTGTTGCTGGTTTCACCTGTAACATCAGTGGCTTGTGAGAGAGGTGTGTCGTCACATAATCATGTTAAGATCAAGGTCTTTGGAAGAAATTGTACAAAATTGATGAAGTTGAAGGGGGAAGGTCCAGAACTTGGGGATTTTGATCTTAAACCTGCTCTGGAGATGTTAAAGTTTGTTGATGAAAAAAGCAAATGTAGTATGCTGTGCAGTGTTGCTCAAAAATGAAATGAAAAAATTGAATATGGTCATTTGATTACTCTTCCAGAATCTTAGCAAATTTTTTTATTTTGAAAGGTAATTAAATAAATTAATATGGATGAAAAACTAATCTCTTGATTCCTGTGATGACAGATCTGGATCTATGCAGTTTGCAGTTGGATTCATCTTGTGACAGATTATATATGTAAAATATCCTTAATGACAAAAAGTATCTACTTTAGTGTTCAGATAATTACAAGATACCTTACAAATGCTAATGTTCTGTGATTTTCAAAGCCATTTTCTTTTTTTCCATTTTTTAAAATTCAATTCTTATTTTCAAAACACATCTGATTTGGATTCCTTCTAGCTGTAAAATGACAATCACTGTTCTCAATTATTTAAATTTTCATTCCTTTACTATAATATTGTTTACACTCTCTTGTAAGTCTAGTCAAACTGCAAACAATAAAGATATTGACCAGCTGTAACATATTGCACCTACAGATAAGGGTCTGTGATGTTAGTTCTTACAAACTACGCAGACCCAGTTCTTCTGGTGCATTATGTGATGGCAGATCTCGGTCTGTGCAGTTTTGCATTTGGACTCATAAATGAGGATATTTGTATAAAGTACCAAATATTTCACAATGAATTTGGATTAGTGATCTGGTGACATATATAAAATTGATGACCCAACAGTACTTGCATAATGTTTTAAATTATTGCAAAGAGGAAATTGTATTGTTATTGGGACTCCTATTTTTAGAACTGAGACTCCAACTTTCCTAAAGGAGGGAGTCCTGGACTGCAACTTTTAAAATCCTATAGAGAACCCTCTAGTTCTAAATGAAAATGATGCTCATTTGGCCAAAACAGCCATCTTGAAATTGTTTGTATTGATACTCCTTTTAAATGGAAAATCTATCCATATCTTTCTTTCACCAAAGGACAAATTTTGATATCTAGTTGGTCCTAAATAAAACTAGTGTCAATTTGACTTTAGATATGGCCACCATAGCAGCCATCTTGAAATCTTGCATTCACTACTCCTCCTAAATGGAAAGTCATATTGACATGGAATTTTCAACAGAAGACTTTGTATGGTGTCTAGTTGTTATTGATTCAGAGTTATGCTAATCTGACATTCACTGTAGCAACCATGGCAGCCAGTGTGAAAATCTTGTTATTATATGCTCATTTTTGTCTCCGTTAACATTACATTGTCAGAATTGTGCAATATTTTATGATACTGCGCACCTTCATGTTGCACTCACATGCACGACACATGTGCCTGATAGTGTATTAGGTGTATTCATCTTGAAACATGCAGATCAACACCACCAAAGATGGTCACATCAATCTTCTTTTCTATCCCCATTGATTATGCTTTAGCATTGATCTCCATTTTTCCAGACACTGTTATAATTATGAATAGCGATGAAGCTTATGTA
This sequence comes from Megalonaias nervosa, assembly GCA_016617855.1. Lineage (NCBI taxonomy): Eukaryota > Metazoa > Mollusca > Bivalvia > Unionida > Unionidae > Megalonaias > Megalonaias nervosa. The sequence continues at coordinate 7,333 of JAECUM010020680.1, read as the reverse complement.
GATAAAAGTAGTATTCTTTGCATTCAGAAGTGTGCCAGTGACTTAATTTTAAATTCCTATGATTGTGGTAGTTTTGGAAAATGGATAGAATAAGCAAGTGAGACATTGTTCCTCATAATTTCCTATGGATTTTCATTGACTTGAATTGTTTTAAAATTTTCATGTATATAGTCAGTTTTATGTCAGCATTGAACACTTCAGTCACCAATGAAATCTTCACAAATATTTGTGGGGTATTTCATAATGAATGGGGTATTTCATAGGGAATGGGGTATTTCATAGTGAATGGGATATTTCGTAGGGAATGGGGTATCTGAGATGGTCATTGTATATCATTTGCTTCATTTTTGAAGAAGCAGATTGTTGAATATAGGCAAGGCAGACAACTCTTTATAGCTCCCTCTATTCCTGTGTTTACGCAGTATTTGAATATAGGCAAGGTAGACAACTCTTTTTATCTCCCTCTTTTCCTGTGTTTATGCAGTGCTTCTCTTTTTTCAGCCCATAGTTGCATCATTGAACTCTGTTCAACATTGAAAAATGTTGCATATTATATGCAATTGTATTATGAATTAATAAACTCAGCTTGTCTGGCATCTAGATGCAGAATATCTGAAATAAACAAATTTGAAATTAGATTACATGGAGTGGATCAGGATGGAAGTTCCATTTTGATTTATCATTTATAAATATGATCAATTGTTTGTGTTAACTTATTTATCTTGATAATGTCTGAGGAGCTGACATTTTATATCTGAACAGTGGACATTTTATACAGTATTGATATTTTCTGGATGAATTTTAAGGTGATGTCATGTAATCTGTGATACTAGCAATAGCAAGATTTCTTTTATACCTACAGGCATGTGCTTTCTTTTTTTTCCAGTGAACAATTTTGTATTTAAAAAGGCAAAACTAAATATCCTCAAAATTTGAACTGAGATTTAATTAAAAGGTAAATGATTTGTACCTTTATCTTTTGCAGAATACTAAGGCATATTTGGAACGAAGTATAAAAGAAAGTGAAACCAGTTTGAGAGATCTTGTGTTGTCAAAACAGCAAAGCCGACAGTGATAAAATATTGTGTTCAACTTTGTACTATATCAATTTACAGTTTCTTTTCTTGTAAACTTCTACAATCATACCATTAAAAATTATGTAAACACCTTTAAATTTTGTGGTTCTTTTTACTGTATTTCTTTTTCATCTGAAAAATGCATATGAAAGTCACAGCTTTTTTCCATGCAATGTTGGCAATCATGTCTTACTCATGCAGAATGGAAAGGTCTGTGTTGAATGTTAACATTATTGTTTCTGTGTATAATTATACACTGACTCACACCATTTCAAAGACTGATAGTATTGTAGATCTCTCTCTGAATGTTGATTTTCTTGAAATATATCATTGTTCTAGAAGTTTGTGATCTCACCAGTTTGAAGTACAACAGAACTTATGTCTTTACTAATGGCATTATTGGTAACATCCAAAATCAGGTTGATAAATTTTCAGTTTACTGCTAATACTGCCAGCTTTATGCATTAGCTCCTCATTGAACTTACCATTCAGGTTAATGGTATAAAACTTTATTTTGCTGCTACTGCTGCCAGATGTATACATTAATTGCACTTAACAGTCAGATTAATAGTATAAAAGTTTTGTTATACTGATAATGCTGCCAGCTTTATGAATTAGTCCATAATGGAACATAGGATCATCCCTCATGTTATTATGAACCTGTCAGGGTTAAATTAGGTCACAGTGACCTACTTTGTTTTCGCACAATAATTTGTTAATTAAGGTCACCCCAGTGTAGATGTTTTCTCTTCCATGCATATCTCTAGCTATAGGCATAGTATATTCATGTAACTTGGTTGAGGTGTTTCTTGCATCATTCAGAACCACACTGCAATGACCTACTTTAATTTAAATTAGCAAATGTTGTATCAAGCTAAAATTCATTGTGAAAGTTTAATCTTACTGGCAGATATATGGTTGTAGGCATGATATGTTTTATGGAACCTGGTCAGGGTGTATCTTGTATCATTCTGAACCACCAACTTTTCTTATATTTTGTTTAATGATGTTGTTTTAACACCAATCAGTGTTTGCCACAGGCCCATTTACCATTGCAGTTCTGATATACTATCATTTTACCCCATGATACTTTTGAAACCACCAATATGCAATGCACCAGTGCTGATATGCTTTTGTTTCCCACTATCTATTAAATTATTAATTATTAAACCGTCATTGTATCATCAAATTCCAATCCTTATCACTTGAATGACACCTTTTCTGTCACTTCTTGGGTGTATAATTAAGTTTATTATATGTTCATTTTTGTCTCCCTTAAGTTTACATTGTCAGAATCGTGCAGTATTTTACAATATTGCACTCACGTGTACTTCATATTGCACTCACATGCACGACACATGTAAACAATAGTGTATTAGGAACTACTTTGTAAACAAATCATGTACACTCATGTAGTAGATGCTTTACGTTTTGGTTGATTAAATTTGTTTCTGAATGAACTAAAGCAAATGTTTCATGGACTGCCACATACCAGCTGCTTTGCCATATTCTGCGTTAACTTTTGTGATACAATGTTTCGGATTTAGGCTAGCGATTAACGCCAGACAGGTCATGAAATTGCTGGGTCTCTACAAATAACATGCAAGTGACAAGGCATAAACTGTCTTCTTTAGCTGGTAATAAGAATGGCCAAAAAAATAAACTTACAGTTTTACATCCTGAATTTCTTCAGAATGTACTTTCTTAGTTCTGCAGATCCAGATTACATGAGCTATGTCATGGGTTCTAAAGCTTGATTACACATTTCGAAATTGCACTGTAATTTCGACTACATTCCAAGTGCAGTTACATCCTCCTTACTGCACTCGAAATGAACATTTTATTCCAAAGCATCCTTTTGATAATTACAATTGAAAGACTTCATATTTTTCCCACATTATGATTCCAAACATTGAATGACAGAACAGAAACACACTTGCAGATGTCAACTTGCTGCTCCCTTGCTGCTGAAATCTGATGGACTACATATAGAATTGGCACAGATAAATCCAGTCCATAATCACGAAATTTCGTAGAATCAACAAAAATAACCAAAATCTATTCATTCCAGATTAAATGGAAAAGTTGTTGCAATGCACATTCATTCACAATATGACTCAAAATTTCAATTTTAAGTAGACCAAAATGCCATTTTCTTACGAAAGTGATGTCCAGCACGAAACTAAGTTCAAATTTATCTGGGTGAAGTTATGTGTGCATTAATAATGTTGATGTGTACTGATGAATCTGCATCTGTGTATTTAGTTTGGAATGCGGCATAAATTCAGTTACTTTGTTTCTTGTAGTGTATTTTTGTTTATATAATTAAGCCTTAGGTAGAATAAGAAAATGAGCATATAATAAAAAGGTTACTGCATTTGTATGTGAAAATATGAACTCGTTTTGTCGGATGGATATACTGCACTCCCAAGGTCGTGTAGTATATCCATCCAAAAAACTTGTTCACATTTTCCCATACAAATGCAGTAACCTATAAATATAATTAAGATAATCCAGGATAATTACCATAGTACATTATCTTTTGTTCCTGACTTTAATGCCAGAAATTACGTAGAAGTTTATGCAGTTCCTGATGAAAATTCATCAGTGACACTTGAAGAAATGAGTGAATATTATAATTTTTTTACCTTTCTACAGTCTCTTCTCCCTATTTACACTGCCTTTGCCCTAATCTGGCTGGACAGAACTAATTTCACCCAAATATTCCAGCATAGGTCCTGAATTATTGGCGTAGGTTACTTTAGATTATATATTTCCCTTTTACACTTGCTGTAATTAACTTCTCTCCCAAAGCCAGTATAGCAAAGGACACAAAAGTTTTTTTTAAAAAAAGTTTTGATTGGAAGCTGGTATGAATTTCATCCCCAAAGAAAACCCAGAAAAATTCATGGGATTTTTTCATTAGGACTTTGATTTTAATTTTGGCAGAAAAGAGATGAGTGGTAGTGAGAGAAAAAAAAGATATTACCCATGTATTTAAATTTAAAAAGGCTAATGAGATTTGGCAAGAAAATATGATATAAATTTGGGAAATAAAGAATGCTATGAAAATATATGTTCTTCCATATTTCATTGATTTGTTCACTATTATGATAACTTGGTTTTATTTTGTGATGCTATCATGCACTTACCCTGATGCTTTAGAAGATTCCTGGGAGATCCATGTGAGTGGACAAGTTTTATTTTGAATACGTCTAGCTCTAGGCATGCCGGGAATGACAAATCCACTTGCCTGACAACCAGGACAAGATCAAATTCACCTCAGGCTAGATCAAGTTTATCAGGTTCATGTCTATGGCCAAGTCGAAGAGTTTGGAGAGAAAAAGGAGGCCATGTGAAGCAATGGCGTATGTTACATGGGAATTAAATGTAAAATTTAAAGTCCTAGCAACGTGAAACTGTCACTAGAAGCTTGATGTAAACTAATATAAAAATCTCGTCTCCCTCATTATGGGACGTTTAATAATACATTACACTAGCATGATTTGTAATCAGATTTTTCCATGATACCTTAATTTGGATTCCAAGTGATTTTGTTCTAATGTGCTTGCGAGAATTACTGAATTTTTGACATGTTGCAAATAATCCAGGATAAATATTAATATATCATTTAAAATGGACTGTTGTAACATTTATACATGCAACAAACGGTGCAAATATACATTACACATATCAAAGAAACAAAATTTATGACTTTCGAGACTGAAGATATTTGACTGATATATAAAGACAAATTTGATATATAAAACCGCAAACAAAAATAACACGATTTATATACTTGAATCTCACCACACTACATATATTGGCACATATAATTAGCTTTTCTATGTACCTATGGACACAGAATGAGCCCTTCCAGCTCCAGATAAGCCCCCACCCCCGTAATCTGATGTGTCTGATTGGAGTAGGGTTTGGGGGCATACATGGGGACTCCGGCAAGAAACCGGCCACGATCGTCCCCAAATCAAATAATGGTGAAATCCAGATCAAGATAAATCTGAACAGCCAGAAATTCCCAGTGTGGTGTCCAGTTTGCAAGAAGAAGTTGGAGAAGGTGCAATTACAATCTGACTAGGGGAATCGGGTATGCTACATAGTTCAAAGTCACAGAGGAGATAGAAATAGACAAGCTGATAACGTGGTTTTGGCTCAGCGCCTCCAGCAGGCTCAGGATCTTGTCTAGTCAGTCCACAGGAGACGGACTAATACTCTGTTTGCAAGGATTCATTCCCACATAGAGGAAATCTTGATGTGGAGTGAGCTCTTGATTTCTCTATGTACCGGTAAAAGACCCAGCCTGGTCACAATGGACCAGCAGAGAGACAGATCTAGTCTGAAGGACTCTAATCGGCTGATGTGGATGAAACAATAGTTTTAATATTGGAGGACAAGGTTCCCTAGCGATCTTAAGTGGACGGCAACTACTCTCATGACTATGGTAAAAGCTGTTAGTAAGGAGGCTAGGCCGAATGGTGGAGAGCGAAACTGGAAGACTTCCCATCCAAGCAAAACAAGAGGTACTTCCTATAAGGTTGAAAAAAGAGCTGTGAAGGTACACATCTTGAATGTTGGAGACCACTCAGCGCCAGGTCATATGGCATTTCTCACCGGGTTGTGGTCTCCATCTTAAAAGGTTCATCTAGTAGAAACTTGTATAAGGAAGAAAAAAGGTCCATAATTAGCATATATGTGCATTCATTTCGATGAGCTGTTTGATTTAGGCTGGGCACTGAATCCCTAATATTCCATATAAAGTCATTTTAGATACAGGACAACAAAATAACTTAGTAGTATGCCAACATTCTCTCCATTGTGCCTGTTACAAATGCACACACCTCTATCTTATACCTGTTACTCTTTCAGAAGTACGTAATAAGTGTATAGCGGAATTATTATTGGATTATGAATTACATGCAAGATATACTTACCTCGGCCCTTCTCAAGTTCTTAGCTATGTTAGCTAGTAATCTTTGAGGAGTCCTCCCATTTGGCCTAAATTTTATAAAGGATTTTATGTGTTTGTGTATCCCCCTAAGGTTTGTGTCTTTCGTTAAAAAAAATCAAAGTGAATTTAGTATAATGGCAGTTGAAAGGCATTTATGTAGTACTTCAAACTGTAAAGACTTATTTAAACAGAAAATGGTAATCAAATGGAGGCATAATTTCTTAAATATTTTTCTCAAAATAGTTGGGAATTTTTTAGTCACTTCTCTATAGAGATAAAGAGAAGAAAATACTTGAACCATGTTATAATTAAGACTACGTTTAGTATTAGGGATAGTGGTATTTGCTTATTATCATAAAATGGAACCAACAGTAATATAAACGTATACATATGTGTTATCACCACAACCGTGTCCTTACAAAACCCCACTACCATTAAAAACAAAATTGATCATTATAAACCTACTTTTAAATCCTATGTCCAATTGATTAATATGCTGAAGGGATTTTCTTGGTCACAGTGACAGAATCACGAGTCTTTTTTATTTCAAGCTTTATTTTTCTTTAAGTTCAAATTTTTCTGTCTTGTATCCTAAACCTCTCTTTCATTTTTGTACCCCTGCCATGAATATTGCAAGGTAAATCAAATATTAGTCAAATCTTCTCGTTTTAATTATTGGATGTAGATCATAAGATCATGTGAGTACACCAAACCTAAAATTTTGTGTACCAAGCCTTACATTTTTTCAACCATGCTTTAAAACGGGGAGCATAAAATGTTACGCTAATGTCCGTCTGACCGTTGGTCTGTAAACAGATTTCCATGCCAAAACTTGCATTCTCCTTCACATTCCTTCACTAAAATTTTAGCGTTGGTTGCTCTATAACGGACAAAGAACAGTCTTTATTTGGGGTTCATAAAGGTCGAAGGAAATGCGTTGAACTGCAATAACAGGAGTTTTGCTTCACATCTTACATTTCCAAACTCGGCAAGTAGCTTGCTCTACAAAAGGCAGATAAACTAATTGATTTGTGGTTCAGAAGGTCAAGGCCACTTACCGTAATAAAATTGTTTCCTTATTTATATGAATTCTCGCCTACACATGTACAACAAACTTTGCAGACCAGCTGCTGCATTATCTATCTATCTATCTATCTATCTATCTATCTATCTATCTATCTATCTATCTATATATATATATATATATATATATATATATATATATATATATATACATAACATATATATATATATATATGAAAAAATGAATCTGTCCATGTGTCAGATAATA
>JAECUM010020678.1:0-20590 GCA_016617855.1 Megalonaias nervosa | reverse complement strand
TAATGTATATTTAATTTTTATTACTTGCTGGCTTTTCCTACTGATTATATGTTATATACATCTGTAGTTTGAACTTGACCTTGTCCAAAGTCAAGTTCATGTTGTACCTGACCAGCTACATTTATTTTGTAAACAACAGAATGCATAGATAAAATTTTCTCTACGATTGTGGATTAAATACTCAGATTATTATCATTGGATGTGAGCATTCCAGTTCCTAATCTTCAAGACAACTTTGAATTTTTGTATAGAGGAAACTGGCTTACATTCTTGCCTTAACATCTGAAGCAAAATCGTTCTTATTGTTGTGTTCATTTAGATTGATTAATTTATTCAAAATATTATTCCCTGCAATTACAAAGTGTTCATTAATGTTCTTGGACTGGAACATGAATTTGGAATTATAGTTAATTTAGGCAAGTACATTGTGAATTATATTATTGTGATACATGAAAAGACCGCTAGCACATCATCAGACTCCATGCCACCAGCACCTGAGCACAGTTGAGACTACAGGCACATCAACAAATTCAGTACTGGAATTTATTTGGAATAACACTGGAATTCAGTGGAACTTGGTACATTTGGACTTGGGATAGAATGTTTAGGACTATCTGGGATTTGATTGAGAATACTGGAAGTTCAGTATTACATTTTCACTTCGTATTCTAGGAAAAGAAATTATTTGCTGAATTTTACAAAATTTGTTTGTTTTCGTTGTTTTCTGTTACATGGTTTAAAACCATAGATTCTTAACAATATATAGATGGATATTCCTTTTTGCCATCTCATTTATCTATTGTTGATACAATACACGAGTCATTATCAGAGTTCAACAAAATGTGCAAATGTCTTTAACAGTTATGACTAAGAAATATTTATCCAGCTGTGGTAATCAGCATCAAATGGACAGAATTAAAGTTACTTTGTGTTCAAACTCCCTGTAACATACATTATTGTATCATATTTCAGTATCTCATAAATATTGTTATGTATATATTTAATTTTCATTGTTTGTTAGTTTGTTAGTTATTTTTTTTAAATTGTATAATTTCATTAAATGCTATTGTAATGCAACATTGTATGTTGGACTTGACCTTGTCCAAAGTCAAGTTCATTTTCTACTTGACCTGACTCATTGATTTTTGTTATTTTGTAAAGAACTAATACATAGTTAAAATGATCTCTATGTGTATGGGTTTAATCATTATTAATAAAAGTAAATATATTTATTTGGGTCTGTTTCCAGGCTATTGGATGTTTCCAGGTTATTGGATTTCTCCTACAAATATACAAGGCCTACCTGATATATTCCACATCCTATATTATAATTTTAGTAACAGATTTTTGAATTATAACTAAGATTTTATTTTGTAAACATTAAGAAGTTTCTTAAAGGTTATTTTCCTTTAGGTAATAGTTTTTTCTAGAAATTGCTGATTGTGACCTTAGGTCAACTAGAGAACTACATAATCTTGATTTATGATTATGGCAGAATCAATTGTATTGTCAATTGTATTATTGTTATGTGAAGAAATTCATTTGGGCTGGAATTTTATTTTTTCAAATTATGTAATTCAAGTGACTCTTCTCTAGAAATACAAGTGCTCTTTCAAAAAAATTCTTTGAATTAGAGACTTGAATTTTCACTAAAATTTCAAAATAAGGTTTTAATTCTTGGATTGAACTGTTGTGATCCAACAAAAGACTATTGGTACATCATCACGGCACGGGCCACCACAGGTACATCAACACTTTCGGCGTTGGATTTAATTTGGATTTCCATTAAAGTTCATTTAGAACTTTAATTATTAGGAGTTGTGTCTCTAATTCTAGGATTATTTGGTATTTAATTCGTAATACCGTAAGTTCCTTTTATTAAATTTTCACTTTTTATTTTAGGGAAATAAATTATTTGTTGAATTTTAAAAGCCTGTTACTTCTCACTCTTTTCTACGACTTATTTTAAGACTTATAATGTGTAAAGGAAGAATTTTATTTTGAAAATTGTGTATAAAGATGTATAATTTTTTCATTACTGTGCTAATGTTCATATTAATATTTAAATACATTTCCCAAGCCAACAATCAATTGAAAAACGTAAATGAATGCCATAGCCAGTCTTAAAGGATATGTCACCTGTTCTTTCTAACTGTGCAAAAACATATTGTTGAGGAGTTTCCAATATTGTCTAACATCAATAAATCTTCTAATGTGGCACTTGACTTTGATAAGCTAAATGTTTGTACATTACCTTTGGGAATAAGTGCTTTGTACTTTACATTCGCCTACAGAATAATATCCCCGATGCACAAGTTTATATTGCCATATGTTGCTTAACGTTCTTATTTTATCTTCCAGCTGTCATGTTATGGCCATCAGATAACTGAGAAGTCTTTACACTAAGGCCATATACTGTCTTCTTCGATTTTTATTACTTTGCTAAGGCAACTCTCTCTCATCATACTTTTGTTTCTCGATGGGTCAAATTCTTAGAATGATAAATGCGCCGCAAATGGGACGAAATATATCTGTTGGCTAAATGTTCATTTAAATTTATATCGAGTTCTTTAAAGCTAGAGGTGGTTGCATAGCGTACAAGAAGAATAATACATAGTTGTATTGATTCTGGCTCTGGTTCCTACTCTCATTACTCATTTCTGTCTAGACGGCCTAATTGTAGATCTGCCAGTAGCGACTTCCTAAGGGTTGTCTTCCGCTATTTAAACCCTGCTTGTCACATAAATGGAACCAGGCGGGATATGTTAGTGGAGCGGGAAAGACCGTATATCAAGCAAACAAGTTTATTTAGACACAGAATATAAGAACTAAATAACTCCAACATCAAAGTTATCCTCTGACACCCGTATAACCCCTACGCGAAGTACACTAACAGAATATGAGCACGATATAATTTTGTTGAAAATATCAATGTCTGCATCTAAGAACTAAATGCATGACTCAGATTAGAGCAGTCTCTTCTTTGTTACGAGAGAGTTTAATTGACACACGCTAAGATTATTATCACAAAGAATAAAATGAACATGTCCTTCCGGATGAAAATTTGAACAATCATTGAAAAACACCCATTCCATATTTAGATTATTGGTTGCGGAATTGTCCTGCTGAAATTATATGTGGCAGAAATGTCCTATTAAAAAAAATAATATGTCCGACAAATTAACACCCATATGTAGGCAGGATTTGTTCTAGCCTACACACAGGCAAATCCTCGAAAGAACCCTAATCACATGTAGACAGAAACCATTGGTACATTTTTAGCATCTGTTCATGGAGTACAACTGTCAAATCCACATCGATGCTGAACTCGGCTGAAGTTGGCCTTGAGTTCGCTTGGTTCAACATAAAATACTGTCATTTCCAGAAAGCAGAATGTGTACTGAACCGTGTAGATCGTCTTTCCCAAATATGGAATACGTATCTGTATGTCTGTCTGTCTTTCCTTCCATTAGTAATTTAGTGTATGTCCTATCATTAAAACACAAACTTGAAACTTTGTGATATGATTGGTTGTAGACTTTTAATGTACATGGTAGTGTTTAAAAGTAATAATTATGAGTCATCGGATAGGACTACTGTCTTTGGAATACGTAGTTTTGCCTCAAACATCTAAATACTTAATTATTGCAGGTTGAAATCTTAAAGATAGTTTGTGTCATCTTTAAGGCCAGGTCTATATGCATTTGACCTTATGGTTATACTGCCTGGTTTTGCTCAGGGCTGGTGCTTGTGCAGGGCCGGATCGGATAGGGGGCAAGACTTCCGGAACCCGAGCTTAAAATAAAACGTTCACGCACACAAACATACATTCATATGTCATTATAAACTTGACCATCATTTTATTCTTGCGCACGTTCATTGGGTATTATGAAACCTTTGAGTAAATAGACGCATAGACTTTCGCTTTTGAGGAAAGTCAAGACCATTTTGAAATTTTATAAACATCCCCAACCCCCGGCTCAACATTTGACCTGCTCCTGCCCTGCTGTGGGCATGCTTCTCCAGGATCACAACTTGGAACTATTGAGATCCCACCTCAATAGCCATATGTAGGTCTGACGGTCATGAGATTGTCTAAACATGCCTGTTATCCAACACAGACCATAGGTCATGCCCCTTAGGTTGTGGACATGCTGCTGAGTTATAGCTTGGAAGCATATGTGATACACACCTTCTAGTCATATATTGGTTGAAGGACTTCAGAAGAAATCATACACATTTCCAGCATAGATCCCGAGGAAGGAGATTTGCTCTTGGTATTCACCTGGAAACTGTTGAGATCCCCAGCCTACAATATTAGACTTATATATTTTTGTGTCTATCATCTAGCTCACATATTCTGAAAGACATGAGGAGTGTTCCAGCTGTTGGTGCTTCATAGGGAGCGAAACATGGCACATACAGTTTCATACATTATTCATTTATCATATGTCCTGTGACAGAATTTTTTCCATAGCGACCATAGCAAATATATACTTTGATATCTAAGGCAATAGCTTTATTTTGTCAAACATTGATTTGGCAATATCTACTTTTGCCAGCTTCCATAGCAACCATTAAAACTCCATAGCGGGCATGTAGAAAATACATTTTTTCACATCTCTCCCAAACATACACTGGAAAAATTTACTCAAAGAATTGGAGGAAATATTTATTATGTCATAATCTAGGTAAAAATGTGCGTATCTTGGTCTCCATAACAGCCACATGAGAAACATAATTGTTCCAACTTCTTCAAACCACTTCATTTAATGTAATCAAATTTTAAAGAAATTTTCAACGTGACATGTTTTAGTTAATGTTATTTCGTATTGCCTCCATAGCAACCTTGCATTTTTGACATCAACCAATAGAGATTGACTATTGTTTAATGTATGTAGAACTAAAAGCTGCCTGCTAATGGAGCAACCGAATAGTTTGGCAGAATTTTCTTTTCTCTATTACCTCAAGATACTTAATTCTTTTTAACTAATACAATTGGATATAATAAGTTCTTTATCCAAATATTAGAGCGAGACTTTTTGCAAACTATATGAGGGATGGGAATGTGTAATATTCGGGGTAAAAATTTCATTCCCCTTCGAAAATTAGATGGGCAGTCCTTGAGTTTAATGCAGCCAGCAGATATATATATATATATATATATATATATATATATATATATATATATATATATATATATATATATATATATATATATATATATACTATATATATATATATATATATATATATGATCCTAGTTCAACCTTCAAATTACTGTTTCTTTACTTACTATTATTTCAATGTAAGTATAGTGACCACTGAGCAATACTTGGTCCTATTCAAGTACGTTTCGATTACTCCTAGATAATTCACTTCATGTTCAGGAAAGGAGTCATGAGTTCAAAACATGTTCAAAATATTTCCTTGTATACAATAATGCTATAAAGTTGATGGTATATGTGACTTACGTTCTCCATCCATGCCTGTAACTCTATCATGTCTTACTCGTCCATGCTAGCACTCCTATCGAGCTTCACTTATTAACATTAAAGGTGAACTATGTGTAAATTTGGGATTAGCACGTGTTTTCCATATAAATAAAAGACAGATGGTTCATCATTTTGCATTCATTTTTGAGAGAGAGAGAGAGAGAGAGAGAGAGAGAGAGAGGGAGGGAGGGAGGGAGAGAGAGAACTTAAACTTTATGTCATTATTACTTTAGATTACCTCCATATCCATATTATACAACAAATTCATTGCTCTAAAACTGCACATAACCGCTGCTTCGCTTCAAAGAGAGTACATTTGCTATGTATGAAGGCAATTACTATGTATGGAGAGCATTTTATCCACTGGCGATAGCAGTACATAGAATTTTACTATCACATGAATTAATGTGAAAGTATCAACATCTACTCTCACGCCGTTTTCGCCTTAGATTACGAATTTGATTTGTCACGTGGTCATATAACACGTTGTCAAGTTTTTCTTTTAGATGAGGAAAGCAGTACGTTCGAATAAGTTTGACCATCTTTAAACGAGATTTTCAGCAATTTTAGATTGAACATAAAGTTAATTTCAAACTTGTTCGACACTGAGATCAATCAGGAAAAAAAAAAAAAACGAAAGCAAACCATTTGAAAATCTGTATAGCAGTTCTTCTTTAATATATATCAATCTCTATGGCGACTAACGTGAATTTCACATGGAGGTAGCACTCTGTGTACAAGCTGAATTAAACATGCAGACGGAATAATGTGTACAAAGAGAATTTAGCATGGTAGTGACACTCTTCAAATATAAACTGACAACCAATTATAAAGCCTAGTAGGTAGTTTGGCTTGATTTGGAAAGAAGAAAAATTGTTTGACTTACATAGTTTTGCTCTCTCTCTCTCTCTCTCTCTCTCTCTCTCTCTCTCTCTCTCTCTCTCTCTCTCCTTGTTCATGCCAAATTCTGACTTCATTTGATAAATTGAAAAAATTAACTCTGATCTCAATACCTCCTTGGTCATATATTTCATTAATCGTACGTTAAAAAAACAACAACAAAAAATTTAAGTCAACTGATCTTGGGTAAAGTTAGTCTGTGTACTAAATCTTTGGTAGCATATCATAAATTTCTTCTAAACTGCTGAAGAACCAACTCATAAAACCCAGGTATTGTAGCTCCCTTTCTGCCACTGAGTTGGTAAAAAAAGCAAAAACTGTGCTACAAATTCCCACTTGGCTTCATCAGATTAATATATCCATATAGGATATGTTTACAGAGTGCAATTCCCACGTTAAATTCCCGTTGTACGCATCGTGCTACCTCCATGCTATATTCCCCTTGTACCCAGACTGACATCTCCGTGTGAAATCCCCGTTAGCCGCCGTAGAGACACATACGTATTAAATCTTTCGACATTTAAACACTACATTTCCATTAGAGGCCAGACAATGCCAGCATGATGTAATGGTACATTTCCTGCCACACAGACCAATACTGTTAAATCTATGGATACATTTGTAGCATGGATTTCCCGTCTTGACTCGATTATGACCCCTCACCTATATTTGTTCTATATCAATTTAATATAGGATTTACCATTTTTAAAGGCGATATCGACGTCCTATATTTCTATTGGGTCTGAATTGTAGTCACTTTTCTTGATGTTCTTTGCGCAAGAGTTCCATGGTAATTCCTGCATAACGGATCTACGCAAACGGCTTATATAATCCACCAAAACGGTTTACTATTTCATTATACAAATTTACTAATCTGTCTGACAGATTTATTAACCTATTACAACGATTTTGTAATTATAACGATTTTCGATCCGATCAAATGAGCTAGTAATCCATTAGAACGATTAATAATCCTTTCTAATGAATTATTAATCCGATAGACCGATTTACTATTCCGTTCAAATGAATTAGTAATCTGTTAGGACGACTTAAGTTCTAGTTTCCAGTGGCACTATATCGGAGGTGTAATTGCTGATTGTAAATGATATGAATCATTAGTAAGTGAATCATAAACAGGTGATGGAATATTGTCACAAGACACACAGCACACTGTGGTGGAATTTGATTGCAGACGGATGACAAAATAAAAAAAAAATCATTTAATATTGGACAAGTTTGCGTAGTATAATTGCCATCTTACACATACAAAGTACGTTTTAATTATATTTATCGACGAAGGCTTGTGTAGAACTTTAGTTGGAACAAATTTAGGTGAGGATAATACCTAAAAAAAAGTTAGATACGCATGCTGTATGAATTATACGGTATCAAGGTTTAGTAAATTCAATGTACAGGGAAAATAATCGTGGCCTTATTTGACTTCTAAATATTAATGCGATACTCATTGAATAAAACACATTGCCACTTAAAGAAATGATGCAATATATAAGGAAGATTTGGCTTAACGCCATTCTTCAGCAATGGACTATAAATGGCGGCAAATATACCTCGTAGAGAAATAATCTTGCAAAACCCCAGGAAGAAACACACGCCCACGGGACATTTCTCGTAAGCTTTCTCACATACACACCTTGGTCGAACCTGAGACTCGAATCCACGCAGTGTTTGTTTCTTCAAAAATGTCAAAATCAACACAATCCCAAAATTCACGTTATCTATCTTATGCTGAAGAAATATCGCTCACAATATTTAAAAATGGCTGCAACATAAAGGTAAAGATAAGCCGTGCAAAGCATTCGTGTCCGAAAGGAAAAAAAATGTCACGTTTTATTGTACTCATTAAAGTAACAGACTTATGATTGTACTTATGAAATGTAAATCTCAATTTTAATTTAATATATTTCAAATTGATTTATACTACCCCTATAGGACGTATGCATGTATATGAAACTTAATCTTTATCTCACGGCTTAAGACAACAAATATGTACGCGATACTTACTATAGTTAAACACATAATCCTGAATTTTAGAGAGGGTCCTGGGAACATAAAGATGACTCATATATTTCCACATCATGGGTTGTGCTAAAAGTAGGCACAAGTTGTTGTGGTATATATTGTTTTGTCTGCGCGATTGCATGATTTTGTATTTGATGCGGTCGTCATCTACGTTAGCGCAAATTATGAAATTATTATTTTTAATATTCTTTTTCCATTTATATGTCGACAACTTTCCTATAATAGTAAAAGAAACAATATCAGCACGATAATAGGGGATTGAACGAGTAACATAAATATTTTTCCTGTGGTGAGGTTTCTTGTAAACATTCTACTTTAAATAGCTTCAGTTCCTACATATAGCAATATTTATAACTTCCCCTAGGCCAAAACCAATTGTGTAATTATGTAAAAATAACATTTTGTTTTATTTTTGGAATTTAATTATATTTTGCCACATATAATGATGGAAAGCCCCTGTGCTACACACTTCTGAAATTGATTTTTATTGTTGTATCCATAATAATATAGAATGATCGCAAAGAAACATTGATTTACTTCCTTCTATCGCAAATTTAACGCACAATTATGATGTTTCATAGGGAATACGTATTGGCTACAGACAATTTCATATTAATTTCTTTTGTGAAACGAAACACTTTATTCCCAAATCAGTTCCTGGTTTTGAAAGCAAAATATTATTTGCAAGAAGCATCTCATCGGGATAAATATTTATGTCTCATTATAAAAATGTTGAACGAAGACGACAGCCATCAAACCTTCAACTTCCTACAAAAGGACTAAAATATTTGTACTCCAATTATTTAAATATAGCAAAAATCTTAAGGCTAGATGAGCATGAAAAATGATGGTACTACCACATGACCTACATCGATTTGCCAATAAGCATTAAATTGTATCGTTTCTAGGTACAGGATAAACTTCCTGTTGTTCTACACGATGAAAGTCAAAGCCCAGTTCTCAAATACAATACGCAGCCTAGTTGGTCTTTGTTTTACGCACAATGATTTAGTTTTAAACAGAGATTTTAATGAGATTTATACCGTTGCATACCGATTAGTTTTGTTAAATATGATTACTTGTTATCTTTTCATTCTCGTTAGCGTTAGTAAATCCTGTCCACATGCCACTGATTTGAGTTCCTTACGTGTGCCAATCAAACCAAAAGCACGTGAAGTTTAACTTTGATCGTTGCCTTTTAAATGAAGTAACCAGTCCAAAAAAATAAATAATTTTGCATGAAAATTCAAGCTAACATCAGAACAAATTGATCAAAGCTGGATACGATTGCCCGCCAAAATCACAAGACAACTAAGGAGGATAGTAGGATTGCTATTTCAATAAATAATACGTGGATAAGTAAACATAGGTTCTTTACACTTTTAATTTATATTATAGTTTTAATGGTTACTAGTCTATACTAGTCTAAAACCTATGATGATATCGACTAATCTCCATTTTTTAAAGGAAGGTGGCACATTTCCAAATTGCACCACAAAATCAAATTTTTTGCCAGTGAACGTAGGGCTATTGTCCGACCATTTGGTAAATATTTGAAATAAATACACTTACGAAAACCATTTCTTGTACATCTCAGATCAAAACATGCACATTTTCTGAAAGGTCTCACATAACAGAGCCTCAGGTTTAGCTGACATATGGATCGAGCAGGACTTAAACATAATACAAAAATTACCTCTAGAAAGTCCTCAAAGAACTAAACTACTCTCAAGATTTTTCATCTAGAATATGATCGTTTTGTACTAGGTTTTGAACGATATTGGATGAAATTAACCTGCTACATTTGATTATCCCTTACAAATAAAACTCTCTTTGCTTAAACCAATTTAATATCTTTTGATTATGTCCCTGACGGGGGAACAGTCCTTCTTTTACCATTAATCAATAACACGGTTTAGTTCTTTGGCATTAATGATTTGATTTAAATGTATTTATAGACGAAATGGCTCCTTGACCGATGTTTTATTCTCCCAAAACACACATATAATTTTTGTTTTCAGAATAAGAGAATTCAAAACTAAATCAGAATTACCGTCCAGTAGTAGTCTCATTATTTTAAGGATTTTTCCCATCCTCTTATTAGTATCATGTGGTAGTATTACTTTCCGGAACGATGACCGATTGTGTTTTCCTAATTTATGTGCTTCGTAATGCGATTCAAATGATATTTGAAGTATCTTTCTTTAAAGTATAAATTGAAGAGAACATGTACTGAATCCTTGTTGAATCCGATTCGAAAACTAAATATCTAAACAAAATTAACTCAGCGTTCGTTATACATGGACTTAAAATTCAAACTCTTCAGATTCTTTTAAAGGCCTGTAAAAGCGAATGTAAACCATGCCAAAAAAAAAATTCTGGAAGTACATAGCTCTTTATATGGAACTCAGTTTCATCATAGTTGAGTAAAAAACATACTAGAATTAGTTATGTCTAGAAGATGGTCACATTCAAACAAATTGAGGATGTGGTAACTTTGTTATATTGACAAAATTGGGGTCACGGAACTGGTATTATTTTGTCATCATATGCATAATTGTAAGCAGACCATCTCGATCGTAACTTAAGTCAGATTCGATTTTATTTTGTCAGCATCCACAATTTTCGAATAATTTGCATAAATAGTTTTTTTGGTTGTTAGGCCCAAACTCCAACCATCCCACACTCAATTATGGACAAAAGTCAATCACACAATACAAATTAAACATACATAACATGGTATTAGCGTAAGGAAACCAAACGACAATTCATACGTCACCGTGCATGAAATATAGCTGGAAATCTATTAAGGATAAAAGTGAAAACCAGTATATCGCAAGTAATGTAGGTGCCACGACTGAGATTGTAATATTTATTATAATTGCCAAGTTAGTTTCGAAATAAATCAGTTCAATAAACACACTGACAAATAATCCTTATATAACTTCGTTGCTACATATTTCTCCATCAACACGAAAAGGAGCCTGAGAGAGAGAGAGAGAGAGAGAGAGAGAGAGAGAGAGAGAGATTCCCTGACCAACTTTTCCATTGAAAAACGCGTCACGAACCAGGCTACATGTTGGAGATACATCAAGCAACAAGAAAGCTGGTCGCATTCTGAGCATTTATGTTTTACTAAGTTGAGCTTACAGAACCTAACAATGATAAGGGATTATTTGATAAATCTTTACCAATGCTGTGCTAAATTTCATAATTATGACGGTGTTTAATTATCGCGTATGGTAGTTAGATGCCTCAGTGCATATATTAGTTCTACTGAGAATTCCAAATACTGTTACAGTTCTCTTTTCCCGATTCATTCTCTCCTTTGCTCGTTCATAAAAACGGTTCTGTACGTTATTACAAATGCAATGAGTCTATCATGTCCGGTTTTTTTTATTAGAAATAGATCACTGTACGTACATTGTCTATTCTTGAAATGATCATCAGTACCATCAATACTGCAATATGTATTCATCGCCTTATACACAGATATAAATATTTTGTGCATTTTATTTATATAAATTATTTTGTTTCCCTAGGTACATAATTTAATACACTCTGATATCACAATGTTTACACTTTTACATCATATTTTTTTTTACCAAAATGGATTTATATTGTAAAATCAAGTTTATTTATTGAAGTCTTGTTTCAGTCCTGTTGCATCATTACATCTATTTACGCGGCCCTGATTGTTCTAAGGTGCTCACCTTTACCGATCATTGCCATCTAATCTCTGCCCGCGTCAGTTCTAGTCTCAGGTCTCGAGCTCTACAAATGTGGGCATGCGAGAAAGCTTGCAAGTAGCTTTCTGTGGGTCGGTGGTTCTTACCGGGGAATTCCCGGGTTCTTCTTCCACCAGTTATAATGGCCGCTTTGTTTATTCTATCATGTGCTGAAAATGGCGCTAAACCAACAACAACAACATCTAACTCCCATTACTTTCCAATCTTTAACGCGGAAGTTTATTCTAGAACGGATTATCTCAAAATTATAATGCATCCGTTGTATACTATTCTCCCGGCGCAAAGGGTCGTCTCTTGCTCATTGGATTTACGAGGCTAGAAGTGCCAAACCGGCAAGAGAGAGTTTTTATTCATTAATGTGTTGCCTCATCAACCTACCTAAGATAAGCATTCATAAGAAATACAGTACACCAGAGAAACCAGAAAGGTCTCTATTATGTATTAGCTGCAATAAGTTAAAACACAGCAATATTTATTATCTAATTGACCTGACAAGTCAACGGAAGCTTATAGCAACGAAGTTTATGCATCCCAACCACAAATGCATGCATTGTTCATATCTGACGGTCACTTTTGACACAAAGAAATACAGTGCCAATGCAAGTCCTTTCCCTAAGTGATACGGTTTTAAAAATATGGTGTACCAAACAGGTTAACTCAGTGGCTATTCAGGCCGTTGGTTTTTAGATATTCTGATTGTCATAAGCCTATGGTATCTACTGCTATACTGCTATTGGTCTTTCAGTCGTTAGATACCGTCAAGTACCCATGGCAGGAACGCATTTCTCACATCAGTATAAGGAACAGCATTAAGTTAAGAAACGTGACATGGGCTTATTTACGAAACTATCCCCTGCTACTAAAGACACTGGATGATAGCATTACAATGTGAAGAACACCACGGTACGTTATCTGGTGCTTTAATTTAATTGGATACATTACACTTGGCATGATCATTAAATTATTTCACTTAGGCAATTTGTTATTTGTTTTTCGTTTAAATGTGTTGAAAGACAAATTTTTATACACTATAAGTTTTGATACCAGACGAGAATCGCATTGTATTATTCCAGTTTTCTTAAGGCTGCCCCTTTTCCTTTCCCAAAATCTTAATTTCACATTATGTATTACTCTCAGACAAATTGATGTATTCCTTCTTAAGGATCTCAAATAATTCAAAAGATCAATTTCTCATAGAACCGCCATCAATTCCCTAACCGTATACAGTGTTCCAAAATTCATGACAGTTATATTGAGGAAATAATTTACGTTGTTTATCTAAAATAATTATTGACATGTAAAGGTCATATGTAGGTTATTTACTTATTGAAATCTGACTTGATAGACACGTTTGTTTTAAAGATCCATGTGGCTCTCGACTGGGTTGCTGGCGTAATAAATGGGGTCAAGAGCATAATACCTGGCTACTTGAAAGTATCTATCCTCCTCCCTTTTATATTAATTTTTAAGATTTCGTTTCAGGTTAGATCACATCATGTTCTATAAAAAATCTAACATGGCTGCTCGGCTAAATCCACTATTGTTTTCTGTACACTGACATGATCAATACACATTGAAACCACTTTGATTAACTAGGTAATACGATAACCATCGTCAGCTTGTTTATTGGCGGTTGAGAAACATGTCTGATGAAACTTTGCACAAATGTTTTATTGTTCATCTTCTACGCGCCGAAACGTGGAAGTGTCGAGAAACATGTTTAAAAAAACTTATCAAATATTGACGTACCTGTCAAGTATTGGCAGACAATATCTAACTTTTTGCTTAACAAAACATCCTATTCGAGTGGCTATCCTCTAATTTTTGTTCCTTGCCCAGTCCTTTGAAAAAAAGCAAAATTCAATATTGAAGGTCTTTAATGATTATTTATCTTTACAATCTGATGCTGAAAATGCAGGAAAACAGATCTCCTGCGAAAGCATTTTAACTGACAATACTCCAGATTCTATTTTGATAACAGCTAGTTGAAGTTCAGGAAGTACTTTTAAATCTAATACAAATAAGCTACAGGTCCCAACTTAGTCAGGCCCAGAATTTGAAGAAAAAAATAAATAATTCAGCATCTAACCATATTTGCCAAACCTTGGTCTGCGTATTTATTTATTAACAAAATAGGTCTCAGTTTCTCGGCCAATGGAAGTAGACCAAAGTAATATCAATACCAAAAAAAATTATGATAAAATTTATATCAATACTTATACAGCAATATTTTTATTACGATGAGTTGCTAAATATTTTACATTCTGGTCTCTCTAATGCAAGATTAGTATCTGAAATTGTTGATCATATTTTATTTCTAAATAAAACCCTTTTTTCCACAAAACTAAACAAACCATATTTTTTCCAGAATGCGCCTCAATAATATAAAGGTATATAAGGTTTCATTATTTTAGAATTTAATTTTCCCAGGACTGTGCCTGGTATTCATGTTGTTACGTTATCTCAATTACTTCAACTTGTCAGAAATTAATGAGAAATTTGAAATTTTTCCTATATCGTTCTGCATTACAAACGTTTGTCATTTTGTTTCATTCGTCCTGTTCTTTAATATAATGATTTATTACAGCATGATTGCGCATGACACGAATCATATGAGACAAAAACAAAATAATATAAAATTGCCAACGGATCGACCTGGCTAGCAATAAATGACTCATTGCTCACTGAAAATGGTTCTGACAAACTTGAAGTAAACGGAAGATGCACAGGCTTATGCAGTGATTTTAAAATACATAACAGATGTCCCACGTGTCTATATGATATCATATAAGCCAGGTAATAATTCATGTCATTTTTCTCGCAATAATGCAAATGCACAAACGATAGTGTATATACCACAAATGTTTAATTCAAGGTTTCTTCAGGCGACAATAAGAGAATGGAATAGCATACTGATTAAAATTAGAAACACTCCAGCCGTTATGAATTTCAAAAGATATCTTAAAAGGGAACTAGATAAATATATTTCGGAAAATGTATTGTCATATACTTCAAATGAGACTGCAGTACATCAAATTGACAGAAAACATCTTTAATTTACCAAACTATAATTAATTCTTCCTTTTGGTCGCATGGTGAAATAGAGAGTACTGACCATTAACTTTCTGCAGATATTACGTAAAATGTAGAAAAAGCTAAAGAAAGATGAGCAAACTTTCAACCATTTCAACACTGTCTGTATATTGTACAGAGAAGCTACTGTTGTTAATTGGATGAGATTACGCTTTCATTTATAAAATAACACTAAATAATCAAAAGAAAATAAATTTGTGTTTTTTAGCCTAGGAACCAATTGCATTATGTTGCCATCAAAAGCATTTGCCTACAATATGAAATTTAATTATTGATTTATAATATTGTTTATCTAATCGAAAATACCCTTTTGACAGTGTTTTAATTTTGTAGATTTTCAAAATTAAAGACAAATGTCACATACCGATAGTGAAATACTATGAAAGGAAAGAAAAATAATTGTGAGATGAGTCTAATGTTGTTGGCGGAAAACTAAATGGTAAAAAGAACGTTTATGACACGCACTGTTGTGCATAAAATCTTAACTGACAATAATTCATGATCTTCAATCGATACATTATCATTTATGAGTGTTTTACAACTGAGATTTGACTGCATGTGTTGAGAATTTGACGAAGTTATTAATTTTGATGCTAACGTGTTAATTGTTTCTCAATGCTTGTTGATCTCAGCAATCAGTTAGAAACTGTTTTGATCTTAAGGGTTTTCCATCCCGTGAAGAAGGCTAAAAATAATGTGTATTCCAGAATCAACTGTATCCTTTCATAAATAAAATTTCTTGTCTTTCTTTATGATAAAAATAAAATCAAATTCCCCCGTTTTTGCTTCCCACGGTGTGTTATAGTAGTACTCTAGTTGCTATTTAGACTTCATAAAGTATGAACCTTTGAAGAGAGATATGAAGATAAGCTACAAAACTAATATGTGCGTTCTCAAAATTATATCATATTGATCAAAGTGGGTTATTGTTAGTTTGTTTGTATCCAAAGGTTCGTACTAGAAACGCTTAAAAGCCGTTGAATAAGTATATGTCTTTCTATCAAACAAACAGACATACACACAGTATCAAGTCTACTCAACAACCTTTACATGTTGATAACATCCAGCATCTGCGCAAAAAACCAAGAGCTTGAACGCAGATATTGATTTGGTTAAAATACGAATCATAGTGTAGGCGAAAAGCAACAAAACTGTAAAGAGATAAATGTTCTTACGTCAAAGTTGACAGAAAAACATATTTCAGTACTGGTTTCTTTTTTATAGTTTGCGCCTTTCGTCAACAGTTATCAGTATAATTTAATGAACGCAAGAAACTACCCAGGTCATTGTGTTAAAATCTATCTTTTGAAACAAAATGGGCATCTGCAGGTGAAACAATGTCAATAGAAACCCAGAAAAGACTTATCAGTCCATTTGGAATGTAATCAGTTCACTTTATGCACGCTTTGACGTACGCTTTTATCTCCCCAATAACTCGTGAATTTCTCAGTTTCCGGTAATAAGGATGGCACTGTTATGCTTTGCAATAATATTGACTATTTACGAACATAGAATTGTTTATGGTCGAAACATGTCACACTGCCTTTACTCCTAACTGATCATTTAAAATTATTTGTACTTTAAACTGTGCGAACTTTCAGATTATCTACTATAAATTGATAGCTGCTGTTTAGGGGACGGCATACAGCTGCTTTAATAGATTATCCAGTGTAGTCAAAAAATAAATCTTGATACTTGTGGGGATTGTTATCGTTGGAGTGGGGTGCTCCCAATGTTTTATTTTAACTATTATAGAAATCCCACCCAGGCTCTATTCTACTGGAAGTTAAATTTAGTGAAAGATATATGTAAAGCTCCGATCCCTAGTCAGCAATGACGACAGTTAGATGGTTAAATATACAAAATAAGTTGAAATTCAATGAATACCAATTTAATAACAATTCAATAATCAAATGACTCAAATTTCCAATTACACTCCTTCCGCTCGACCCTTTAATAAGCCTATTGCATCACTTGATTAGCAGTGTGAGATTGATTTCCACCCGTCCTTGTATTTCTACTCATCTATTGTATCCTTTCTCTCTGTTATTTCTCCAACTTCCTTCCCCCATTTCTCCACGACTTTTCTCCAAATTCCTTCTTCTCCTCCTCCCCCACTTTCTCTAGACTCCTTCTCCTCCTCCTCCACTTTCTCTACCACGACTACTCTTCTGTTGACTTCGACTCTCTCAACTATAGTCTCAATTCCGTCTTCAACTCTTAAAAACTCGGGACCCAATGGAACCCGAAGTTGAGTGTCCCCTAAAAAGCTTCCTGTGAAAACTCAAGGACGATATAATATTTTCCTTAGCCCTCTCATCTCACACTATACACAGTGTATCATCAGATAACGGCTATTAAATTGCTTCGGTCACGCATTTGTTCACATCGAGATACCCATACGTTCTTGCATGATAAACAAACGTCATAATACAGTACGATATCCATTACTTCTCATACATACATCAATAAAATTCCGTCACATCAGTACATATTCCTAATCCCGTTATAATACACAATATCATAACAATCAGACTAATTCTTTACTTTACAACTCATACAAAGTACGCAAATATTCAAATATCCATGCTCTGATATATTCATACGTCAATAGTAACTAATCTTACATACTCAAACCATTCCAAATTCACGATTCAAGCATGTGTAAATTCTAACATAACGTATTAATAAATGCACTGGTTTACTAATAAATAACGTAACAGCGAATCACAAAACTAATTCTGATCACAAGCTAACAATCTACATAATTCCGCCTCCCATCTAATAATTCCTACGTAAGCTCAAGCCCATTGCTCAAATACGCATATAAATGAAATACTACAAAGGCAATTCTCCATACTAAACGATCCTAGTAATTAAGTATACATACTACAAATAATTATAATTATGATGCCATAATGTTCTGCAAAAATCGAGCAAATAACTTACTGACCTTTTCGAAGCTTTGTCTTTCCTTAGAAGCTACCTCTAAGTTTTGCCGCCAAATTACGAGCGGCTTCTTCTTGGAGTAAACCCTATCGATCCGTAATCCTTTCAGGCGAATACTAAATTTTCTCTTACGAGTTCTGAAAATTATCATTCGGATCGTAATTGTAATCAAACCCTCTATCTCAATTTCGATTGGATATCGCTGTGAACCGATCCAATCAACTTCGCGGACCATGTCCCTCTCGCTGTCTGTCAACGTGGGGATGGACAAGGATACGCCCCGTTCACCACGTGGACTTCCTTTAGATCTTTGTACTATCCTTTAACACCTAGGTCTGACAACCGCAAGATTTTGTTTAGATGATGCGATCTATCGCCTGTGCCGATTCAAGATTCCGGTCTCCGGCCAGTCATGTAACCTTGCGCAAGAGTTCAACACTAGCCCGCGGAAATCTCTAGACATCAAACACATGGCCGCGGTAATATTCCCAAGACAGGTAGATTATAGCTTATACATGACTTTATAGCTGGGAATTAGCAAACGTGACAGTACTCATAAATTAGAACAAACACATATATCAAATGTACTTGTGTTAAATAATTTAGAAACCATATACGCTCGTTTTTGTTGAATTAAAAATTACTAATGGAGGACGTGAGTGAAAGTTCATGAACACAGAATTGGTACTTCGTTTCCCATGCATGAAATTAATCCCACCTGAAAGATTTTCTCTTCCTTAACTCTAAGAAATAGTACAAGTTTGAATGTATATGCTCAGAATGGAACAATGCTGCTTTAGCAAATAATTCAAACAATCATTATAGTTGTTTAAAATAGAATAGTGTTTCATTCCAACCACACCTTACTTTTCACGCAAATAATTTCAGCTCATGAGCCACACCAAGATTTGATCCTTGTAACATTAGTTCAAGCTTAAGCTCATAATTCTGTACTATTACTGTAAATAAAGTATTATTGATTGGCCCCAGTATTTATCAGGGAAATTCAACAACTCAAATACGTTATTATTTTGATCTAATCGGCATTAAGTGGGATGATTTACAAAGAGTTTTTTTAAGCAGCCTGAGCTCGCATTGCATTCCTTACTCCATGCCAAGGCAGAGTTATGAATGGGTAATATTACAAAATTTACAACATATTCACCAATTATATGTTGCCAGAATAATATTTGAAATGAAATTCTTAATATTATACTGAATATTAACAAAACGACCACACCTTTCGACAACCTTGAAACACAGTTAAATGTTATATTGTAATCAGGACGTTCTGCAGACAAATAAGGCATTTTTACCATTTCTTCAGCAGGTATCAGATTCTGCCAATTCTTTGCACACAAGGAAACGCCGGTTGTGTCTGTGTCTATGCAATTGTTCTTTACCTAAATGTTTCGATTAGCTGAATATAAAGCAGAGAACCAGCATCACTGATCCAATAATGCGAGGAACATACAAACGGAACACTTGCTTTGTTGTCAGCAACAGGGTAGAGAGGCAAAGGTAAAACTGGCAAAAACAAAGTTTGAAGTTTGTTCCCAGTATCTACACCACAGACGCTGAACGTGCGCATCTCCAAACCATGCGTTTTAAAGGTTGAATGTTTGTATCGGAGGACTCCTTAATTATGTGTGCAGTGTGTAAAATGCGTGAGTAACCAATGTACATTTAACATTGATTTAAAGTTTCCAATTCTTTCAAAAGCATTTTCTGGAATCAAATATGCTACATTTGCGAATTTAGGAAAATAAAAGTATTTGCTGTACCTTGTAATTTTTAACTTTATTTGCCTGTACGCCACATCTTTCTCAATATTTCACATGTATCTTTTTTCTACAAATATAAATAAGCGCCACCTTTTTGTATGATTCGATTAGGAGAATTTGCTCAACGTCATTTTAACTTGCAGAGAGTTCTCCCATAATCACGAGATGAACAATAAACATATCACCAAAACTTTGCAATTAAAACAAACTAAGTAGAATTCAAATAAACCAAATTTCCTCGCTCTCTTACAAAGCTGGCTATAAACTGAAGACTCCTAACGTGGTGCTTAAACTCTCGTATAAAGACTCTATGTGCTCCCCAAATCAAAACAATTTCAATAACAGAAAAGATTCTCGAAAATTTAAGTCATTATATTATGAAATAATTAAGTCATGTTCTGACCTAAACTAATTATTGAGCCAATCAACAGCTAAAGCGTGTATGAAATATCTCTACAGATCAAATATACTCCTAGTATCACGCGAAAGTTTCGTTACCTCCCTTCAAACTAATGAGTAGCGTACTTTGACCAAAATATTGGTTGATTTGGCCTTGGCAATCGGCCTTGATTTATGAATG
>JAECUM010020677.1:0-14188 GCA_016617855.1 Megalonaias nervosa | reverse complement strand
TATATATATATATATCACAAAAATATATCACAGAAAGCCATGCAAACAGATATACTATAGTGTTTCAAGTTTGCCATTTTTGTAACTGAGCAGAGAAATTGAATTCATTAATAAGATTTTGTCACTCATCAATTCAATCATTATTTTTTT
Source organism: Megalonaias nervosa (assembly GCA_016617855.1). Taxonomy (NCBI): domain Eukaryota; kingdom Metazoa; phylum Mollusca; class Bivalvia; order Unionida; family Unionidae; genus Megalonaias; species Megalonaias nervosa. The sequence goes on along the minus strand of JAECUM010020677.1, from coordinate 14,038 downwards.
TAACTGTTTTAAAAGGAGATGCGCATAACTCTGCATGGTTTCGTGTAATCCGGATGCAGGAGTCGACGGTGACGTTGGCTCGGAGGACAATATTGGTTTACTTACAGTGAGGGACCAAAGATTTGGGGAACAACGGGACTAACGGGTATTTGGCAATAAGGAGGTTCTCAAGGAATCCATCGGCGGACTGGGGGAATGGCCATGCTTGGTGGCTCCCTGACCATTCGATGACAGTTGTTGAAACGGAAATTCATCATGTCAACTGGACACCACGAGACACTGAATATCGCTATATCAGCGAAAATCCTTAATCAATAACTGAATATCGCTATATCAGTGAAAATCCTTTATCAATATATCTTACTTTCGGATAAATTATTCATTATTCATATTTTTGTACCAATTCTATTCATCAACCTTAATTATAGAATCATATAGTTTTCATATTCGTGCATAAATTCTATACATTGATCATCCATGGTGATAGATCCACATATGAATTTTGTTTGATTTACAAGTTCCATGCGTTGATTCTTGTTGGATTACTTGTTGAAATTACATGTTCTGTTTAGTTCCATTTTGGAGTGATGCTATTTTTCTTTTATGAGTTGTTGAACTCAGTGCGCACCATTCTGTTAATTCCATTGTTAGACGTTATGCACACAGGCATGGTGTCAGAGCATGGTGTCAGATTTCATTCATCGTTCAATGACATTATTGATAGGGATCTCATTCACGAAATCCAATCCCAACCCGACTTCGACTTAGATCTGAGAGAGAGAGAGAGAGAGAGAGAGAGAGAGAGAGAGAGAGAGAGAGATGTCCCAGATTTAAGGATCTTACTAGAAAATCGCTAAACATCGAAACACTGACAGCACGTTTTCTTTTTGTTTTGTTACAAACATTTTCATTTGTTGGTTAGTAAGTGAAAGGGGTCTTGATCACTCCCACGCAGTATTTGACAGTAATAAAAAATTGGGTGTTGGAGTGTATATAAAAACTGGGTGTTAGAGTACATATAAAAATGTGTGTTTGATAGTACTCAGAAAGTGTGTCTTGGATAATAAAAAAAAGGTGGATGATGGATCGTATATTAAAAGTAGGTGTTTGATGATATAGTTGATGTATTGGATAGTATGTTTGTACGATTTCAACTTCGTTTAAGTCATACCCTTTTTGTCTGATAGTAGATGTGGGTATTTTTGGACACTACACAAGGTCTTTGGATACTGTGTATGAGAGGGTGTTCGATATTATAGATGGTGTGTTGGAGAGTATGTTTGTATGATTTCATCCCTTCTATTACATAATACCTTTTTATTCTAATAGTAGGTGTAGGTGTTTGAAGACTATATAAGGCATTCTGAATAGTGTGTATGGGGTATTGGATGGTAGGTAACTAAGTAATTGGATGGTAGATAACTAAGTAATTGGATAGTAGATAACTAAGCATTGGAGTGTGTGTGTGTGTGTGTGTGTGTGTGTATGTGTGTGGGTGGGTGTGGGGGTGTGGGTGTGGGTGTAACACAGCTTTAACAATTTGAGTCATATCACTGTGATTTCTTCAGTGTGGCAGTTTATAGTGATGTCTAGCACTAGGACATCATGCCGCAGACATGAGGCATCTTGTCCCACCAGGTCACATTATCCTGATACCAGGCCGACCAGTCCTAACACAAACCTTTTAATGCTGAACGCCAAGCGAGGCAGCTGCATGCACCAGTTTTAGAAGTCTTTAGTATGACCTGGCCGAGGTTCGTAACCACGACCTCCCACGTGCGAGGCGAAGGCTCTAACCACTGCGGTCACTAAGTATTGGATAGTTGATAAATATTTCCATGTTACATTCTCGTAGACCCGAATAAACTTTTGACCCTTTGTAGCCCATCTTCACTAGCCAAGGTTCCGATATGTTAACCTCTCTACACCTTGGCGGATCGTTAAATTTTTCAGTGTTTTGTCTTACCGACATCTACTGGATCTCATGAGTTGCCTCAATTTGTATGTAATGCCAACTAACCAACAGTGTGTAACAGAGGCGTATTTGTACATCGGCTGTACATTGTGGTCAAAATTTTTTATATGATAAATTGAACATCGGTGGCTTACAGGCGGATCCAATGAAATTCACGAACCCGAAAATCTGAAATATCTGATCGATTTGCCAAGATAAAGATAAGTTAACATATCGGAACTTTCACTAGAGAAGATGTTTGTAGCCATAAACTTTTGACTCCTTTTTTCCATGTTAAATCCCCTTAGACCCTTATAAGTTTTGGATAGTAATCAAAAAGCGGATGCTGGGTTATATATGATGTGTGTTTGAATAGTAAGGTTTCTTTGGATTTTAATGAACAAATTTGTGATGGATTGTATATATGGTGTGTTTGGATAACTATTTTTAAAACATTGTGTTGGATAGCATCCCTTGTCCCTATAAACACTTTTGATTCTATAAACACTTGCGACCCCATATAACACATTTGAACATACAATGCTATTCCCATGTTAAAAATTAAAAATATTTAACATCGGATTTGCCATACGTACCAACAGTAGCTCATGTTGAAGTCAACTCTACAAAGTTATTATGTAATCCCATTTGAGCTTAGCCACTTGTAACAATGTTATTGCTTTGCCATATAAACACTTGACCTCATAATGCTATTTCCATGTTATACCTATGAAAGTCCATATAATGATATGACCCTATACATCACCATTCATGTTAACCTTTGGAAGCCTATATAATTATGACATGGCAACTAATACCCCCATACAACTACTGTTATAATAATAAGATATACTTACAGAGGATCACATTATCTGATATTGAAGAATCTTCCATATAACCTCCAAACCAAACAAGACGCGACGAATGAATCCACAAAAGATGAACCAGTAAGCTATTTATACGGTAAACCTACTACCTGCTTCAACAGCCCGAGCCATATAGAGACCGACCGTGTTTTCATCACCAGGCGCACTAGACCTTATTTACAAATGAGTCAATACAGATTTACCTGTATTACACTATAAAAATGCTCTCTACTCCTAAATACCACCTGAGTGGTTGTATAAAGGTTACACAATCAGCCCAAAATTCTTACTAACAATCTTCTACGTTAACTTCAGTATGACGGCTAAATGAGTACCCCAGCATTACAATAAAATGATAAAATCTGGTGCTGAACTGAATCTACATAAGGTAAATGTATATTAAAAAGATCTAATCATAGCATCATTATTTTAGTGGAATACTCCCTCGCTACACTACCCTGAGTCTCGGTATCTCGGGTTCTTTATGATAGGTCTTGTATTTGGAGTGATACCCCGCTGAATCTGTCTGAGGACTGGAGCTCCAGAGTGTGACATTTTTACTTCAGCGGGATACCGTCTTATTGGCTTCTTGTCGCCGACTGCGTCACAGTCTTGGTCGCAGTCACCGACTGTGTCACAGGGTCGCCAACTGGTCTTCCTCTGGTCGCCGACTTAGTCACAGAGTCACCGAATGAGTCGCCGACTTGTCGCAGGGTCGCCAACTGGTCTTCCTCTGGTCGCCGACTTGGTCGCAGAGTCACCGATTGGGTCGCAGGGTCACCGACTGGTCTTTCTCTGGTCACCGACTTAGTCACAGGTTCACCGACTGGGTCGCCGACTTGTCGCAAGGGTCGCCGACTGGTCTTCCTCTGGTCGTCAGCTTGTGGCAAGGTCGCCGACTGGTCTTCCTCTGGTTGCCGACTTGGTCGTAGAGTCACCGACTGGGTCGCCGACTTGTCGCAGGGTGGCCGACTTGGTCGCAGAGTGGCATCGTAATCGACAGAGAGAAACGACAGTGCAAAATGATGAAAGAAGAGTTATCCTCGGTCAAAGCGTGTATTACTGCAAGATCTATGCAATTCTTGGACGAGCCTTGCAGTGCTGGTCTTTTGGTCGACGAAAAACCTTGTCCCTACTCTTTTCCGATTCCCTAGCCTGGCTCTCTCCTGTCCAACGAAATACGACCAAGTGTGCTTGCTCTGGCGGGGTGGTTATACTGCTACACTGCAGGTGACGTCTTCACACTATCCCACTTCTTCACACACACCCATAGCAGCCACAGTTGGCCCTGTATATATACCCAGGCGGAATCATGTGACCCAAAACTAAGACGTTAGATGGCACTACAAAGCCCGCCAAACATTTAAAATCAGAACATAAACTTTAACGAAACGAAATATTAAATAACGAAACGAAAATTGAAGCCCATGGGGTTTCCTCGTTACACTATAATTTGTACTTGAAATGTGCTCATTGAGTAAGAATGTTCTACCACGATACCTAAATGACTTAAAAGCAAACTTAATCCAATTGTAACGGAACAAGATAACGCTATATGCACTAACCGGTGACTGGATCTTTCGGCCCATAACATACTCGACCCATTACCGAGTCTGCCCATAACAATGTCGGCTCATAAAAGATTAGAACCATACAAATTTAATTTATCAGTCATGGCTGTCACAGTCGGCCCATTCCGGAGTCGGCCCATAACAAAGTTGGCCTATTACAGATTCGGTCCATACCAGTTTAATTTTAATTTTAATTAACTATCGTGGTCGGTCCATCAAACAATGCTGCATTTGTGGCTTTCTTTTTGTAGTGAAAAAGTGAATATTTAAAGATTAACCTATTGTTTTTATGTTCACTGAAGTATGAACCAAAAAAATGATGTTAAAACTGTATGATGCCCGGAAAAAATGGTCAGATCCTTATAATTAAATTTTTCATTTAGTAAAAACAAAATAATTAAATTCTTTTAAATGAGCTATTTAGTCCCGTCCGAATAATCAGCTTGTAAATATTTTACACAGATTCAATTTCAATGTGATTGGGGCCGGGGGGGGGGGGAGGGGACAAGTAACGCCAGTGGGCGAGGCTAAAGAATATTCTTTTCAATTCGTATAGGCATGAACACAAAAAAATTCAAAAGGGCTTGGTCAATCAGATTGCTGAAAATGTTAATGACGAAAGAAAAATGTAATTAATCGCCATTTAAAGGTATGTTTAATTAAATTCTATAAACTTACACCCATTACTACAATATCGGTACTGAATGTCTATGACTCGAATGACTTCTACTTTAATTGTGTACTAATAATCATACAAAAAGATGCACGGAAGGATGCATACAAAGATTTTCCAAACAAAAATACAATGACCATTGACAAGTGACTTTACATCCACATTTCTATTATATAATATGTGGACTGATAGGCTGAGCACGTAATCGGCCGAGCAATAACTAACAGAACGTTAAACTGTTAGTATGGCTCTACATCAAGTAATATCTAATTTGACGTTAAAATATCATCAAGTCCTGACTAAATTTAAAAGGAGAATATCATTAAACTCCAAGATGTGTTATGTTTTAAAATGCAAACAACAGATCTCTTAAGACCGTCAGTGTCTAACAGCGACCAGGTAAATCTTGCATCTACCTTACAGGAGAACCAATGATTTGTCATACAAATAAACCGACATTATTTGCAATTTATTGTAAGGATCACAAACTTGATTGAAATTTAGCCTTTGACCAAATAGAAATCCAGCATTTTGTCTTTATTTTATAAATTGAATAATAACTAGTTTCAGCGATATCAATTGGTCAAGCACAAATTTTTGTTCATTATATTCAATATTTAACAAATAAATTATTACATTTTTAGCAGCAGGTGCTGGATTTGAGAGGATTATCAACTGGTAAAACATTAATAAAGCGGAAATAAATACGGCAATAAATACCAACTTTCAACTTTGTCATGCGCGGATCCAGGAATTTCGAAATGTGGGCGTGTTATTGCTTACTTCGAAAATTTTAAAAACAAAACGTCTTTGCTAAAAATTCTCCCAGTTTTTCAGCAATTTGTATCAAGTTTAGAATACGAATTTAATTAAAGTATGCTCATGATTTCAGCATATTTTCCGTGCCCTTTATTGTTGATTCTATCTTCATGCACTAAGGAATCCTTAATTAAAGTTTGTGTCAACGCGGCCATGTAAGCGCATATTTCTTCAGTTTAAAACAAGATAATAAAAAATTCTTTATTTCGGACTGCATTGTCCATACATCTAAATTAAAATATAAATCTAAGATTTCTTATATACAAATATAAAGAGTCATCTACAATAATGAACTTTGTTAAGAAGGAATGAAATTATGTAAGACACTGAAAGAGTGATTTGTTCCATCTATCTATAATCTGAGAATTTAAACGAATGTCAAAGTTCCACAGAGATTTCATGACACAGTTCTTATTACTAGATATTCTTGTCATCATGGAGAATACATACTTTCTCATTATTTCATAAAAACTGGGTACATTATAATTTACAAACATGTTGGAGGCACTGTTCCATCTCGGAAGACCTAATAGAAAACGAAGACTAATATTATAACCCAATAACTAGTTGTTTTTTTTTTTTTCATACGTTCACTAATGTTTTTCCACAGTGGAGCGCAATACATTGTACAACAATAATATTTGAATAATCTGAGTTTGATATTAAAAGAATAATTTCTAAATTTACATAGAGGCATGTTTGTTCGAGTACACAAAAATCTGTTATGTCTCGTCATATCTTCTGGCGATTTGGATTTAAAAAAACAAACAAACAATGACCCAAATACGTATAACTGTTGAAATGTGAAAGAGCATGGCCGTTAAGGTGTGTAGAAGGAGGAGACGGTAATTTGAAAGAAGTTGACTGAACGACCATGCATACCAATTGTTGTGTTTTATAAATGGTATCATTTTCAAATACGTATTATTCATATATCTTCAATGATTTCCATAAACCTGTCATAGAAGGACTTATCAATGACATATCATCAGCAAAACTAAATGGTCAAGAAAAGACACAAGTTGCGATTGTTGTTCTAAAATTTGTATATACTCGCCATTTATACGTATGTGTAATCAAATTCTAGAAAATTACACTCATTTCAGAAATAATCTGTACTAAATATCTGCATGGCCTATTTGACACGTATCATACCTAGATACTAAGAATTATATACAGACGTACTGAATAGAACGAAATATACAAAATATTTTTAAAAACAGCAAATGACCATTGACAAAGGACATTACATCCAGATAACTATTGTCTAAATCGTGTGATGGATAGGTGGAGTACTTAACGGACTGAGTACATATAAGTAATGGGCTGAGCACTTAAATGGGCCGATTTGTGTAGTCCGAGTTTGTTAAGGGCCCAGAACGTTAGTGAGCCGACTCTGATATGGGCCGAGTAGTCCCGTAATCGGAGTGTGGGATGTAAAAAAATCAAAATTTCTGCCGAATAAATAAATGGTACTAGTTAATATTCAATGACACGTTCAATAAACAGCTGTTTGACTCTGATCAGATGGTTACAGCGTGGACTGCTTGCTGAAAACAAAACATACGGCTTGAGACGGATGAATATAGGTCGAAAGGACAGGCGCAACGCTTTGAATTATCACTTGGCATTAACAAAACCAGCTTGAACGATAAGGATCTAAAGCTGAACCTGGATTTAGATTCTCGCCCAAAGGCAGCAGTACTGCAAGTAGTGATGTGACGATAATTTGAAATACTCGAAGTTTGGTCAAAAATGTCAAGCGACCCGCTGTTAATAATTTCCCTACAGGACAACCGAGTCAAGTTTTTGAGATTTATATTGATAGTGAGCCAGTCATCGATCTTTAAAACTCACCGATTTCCAATACTAACTGCAAGATAACACCGATCCCAACTTTATATTGAAAACGTACTTACCACAACTGTTTATAGCAAGATGATTTAGTTATACTCCGCAGATACATCTGAACCCGGATAACCATTTGAACAGACCTTTTATAGATAGTTTGCCGAATGACGTTATCAGCTGCCATATTTGTGGTCAGCGGGCAGATTTACCGATGACTTTATATTGTGTTTGGGAGCTGAAATAAATTCATTGAATCTCAAGATACTTTTACGAAAATTACATATATAAACAGAACGCAAATCAAGCTGTTTGTCTGTATCTATATTTGTGATTTTTAAGTTGACTTTCCTTCAGTGTGCCTTGTTAAAAATAGTGAATTTTGGTGATCGCATATAGGAGACACTGCCAGGTTGCCCGTCGTCCAGGTAAAATGGGCCGAATATCGTCTGCTAGTGACCTGATCGGGAAGCATTTATTATATTAGTTATTAGGTTGAATAGGTGACACTGTTTTCTACGATGGCCGATAGCGGCCGCCAAAATACAACATCAAAGTAACATGAATTTGTACATGTACATATTTTATAGGTGACGGATCAACATATTACAGTAATAGGGATTTGTACATGTACACATTTTGCTCAAATGTGTACATGTACAAATCTCTGTTACTTTGATGTTGTATTTTGGCGGTCGCTATTGGCCATCGTACGAACAAATCTCTATTACTTCACAAGTAAAACCAATTAGCGACATTCCTTGCGCAGTAATAAATCAGAAAGAACAATCCACCTTCTTGATAAGGACTTATCTTCTTCGTTTTAGTTGCCCTTTGGGTTCCATCAATCTTTTTCGTGGGCATTCCTCACCTGCTCACGCGTAATACCATATATGTGTCTTTTATTTTGTTTGTGTGTTTGCTTTCTATGTACACCTCCACTTACAAGCCTCTTCATCTGAACGACCATTTTCTGATCTTTATGCTAAATACTAACGTACTGCTTTCAGTACCAACGCCATACGAAAGAGACTTAAACGTGCTGGAATGCCATCAAAGCGAGGACCCACCATTCACAGTATAAATCAAGTGAAACTGATTGTTCAGGTAGACTTTCATGAATGAATATGATAATAAATACCGATTTCTGAATGTTACATTTGTTTACATAATATGTCATTTTTCTCCGTTCACAGTCGTTACATTTCTTCATGTTCCGAAACAACATATATAATTTAATCATAACGACCACCACTAATATACCTTAGACTTTTTCCGCAATTTTATATTTTCCAAAGAGCCTTATGTTAAAGAGCTATATGTTAGAAAAAGGATTCTTTATATAGAATTCAAAATGGCCTCCATCGCTTAACACGCTTGAGGAAGCTGCTCTGGACTTTGTGCCGTTTCTCATGTCATATGTGATTCTTGACAGTGTTCATCTACATTGGTGGTTTCGTCATGCATTGGTTGTTCTGTTGCAGTGTGTTTCTTCATTTGCTAGGTTTCTTTGGGGTGGGTAGGGAAGAACTGTTAGGCTTCTTAGTCGATTTCAAACCACTCGTACTTAAACTGTCTTTTGTTTCAAACATAACGTCATCACGTTATACTTGCCAGTCGACCCATTTATGCTACGATGGACCCTCATTAACTGCATTAAATAGCAAGTCCTTGGCGTTCGATGCTACATTGTGCACTAGACTTATCAACCTGGGACTACATTCAACTTAACTTACAATGTAAACAGTAGTGAAAACAAGAAACGTTGTCAGGCGATGAGCCATAGTGTGTGGATCTAACACCCTCCGGTTACTCCATCAAGCCGTTTCCACGCCACTCTCTATGGGTTTCGCAAAGAACTCCATAATTCATGGTCTTTAATACACTACAACTATCGGTTTCGAACACACATAGTTTAAACTGGTTCAGACCTCACTCACAATGGAACAAAGGTCACTCCATTTATCTGCCTCTACCGCAATCATCCTAGTAGAAACAAAAAACGGGGCTGAATCTGTTTTTGGAGCGGTTTTCTAACCTACTGTTGTATGGAAATTCGATAGCGGAAACCTGGTTATTCTTGAAAATTTAAATTTTCACTTTGACTGTCCTGGAAATCCATACATATCAAAATTTCTAGATTCTATTCACATTTTCAACCTCAAACAGTCAGTTGGCCAGCCCACCCATCTTCATGGTCACATTTTAGACTGGATTCTTAACTGACCTGATGATAATGTTCTAACGTCTTCATTGAACGAACTTGCATCTCATCACCTCTGCGTCATATGCCATATCACCGTACCAGTCCCTAACCCTCCATCTCTGCTACTACGAGAAACCTTCGTGTGATAAATAGAACCAAACTAATGCATGACATCGAAGCAAACCTGGCATCTTCATTTTGTGTTGTAATGCCATGGTATATGTTTTTGTAATCTTGTCGTTGCATATGTTTCTTTGTGTTATATAATACTGTAAAGCGTTTAGAGCTTCTAAAGATTATGCGATGTCCTAAGTCCATATTATTATTATTATTATTATTATTATTATCTGATAGTCGTCGAGCCTACGTGAATAATATATAGAGAAAATTTCTATCTTAAATCTGCCCTTATGGGTCCGATTTTATTTATCATTTGAATTTATTTCGATGTTATTTCTATCCAGCAAATAGTTTCCTCTTTTTCATTCCAGTCGTTATTACCTGATTTGCCACACACCGTTGGCTACAGACAAATAACAGACACTCTTCGACAAATGAAAATACGCGTTCGTAGGTATATAGAGTTTGTTAAGCCAGAAAGAATGTCTCTGAGCTAGTGGTTAAATATTGTAAGATTTATCCTGTTTTGAAAGTACACTCTTTGCACAGTTCGTAAATATGACAGGCAAAGCATAAAATATTGCTTTTGGAATAATACAGAAATAGTCTGTTGACATCTTTCTGCAAGAATAATTGACAAGCGATTATGCTTTAAAGTCAGAAGTAACCTTTCTAAATTAGAGATTTAAGTAACATCACCTGTTATAGTTTCAGCTTTTGTCTCTCTCTCTCTCTCTCTCTCTCTCTCTCTCTCTCTCTCTCTCTCTCTATATATATATATATATATATATATATATATATATATATATACACACAAACACACATAATGGTGTGTGTTAACAGAGATACTGTAATGCACGTGATGAGAGAACTGGATCCTATTGGAGCTGACCTTCTCAGAAGACGGCGAATGCAACGAAAGGTGTATCTAACACATGGACCAAACCACGTGTGGCATGTTGATGGGTACATACGAGAAGACATTAGTTTAGTTTGGTAGAATCTAACAGTACAGTTATCTATCTGCGTTGCTCTTCTTTTTTTTTACTTTTGAATAGTCTTTGTTTTTCTTTGCAATTTTACAGTAAGGTCTGAAATACATTTTTCAAAATTTTAAACGCTATTTTATTTTAGTTAACCAAAGTTTCCTTACAATAGCACCTTCATACAGCCGCAAAAACAAAGAAACGTTTTGAATTTAATTATCCTACACACCGTAATTGTGCGAATGCCGGGTCAAATATAAATCATTATTTATACGACACCATGTATTGTGTATGTCTGCTCTTATGAATATGTTTATTTCAAATGCGTTCAATTTTAAGATGAACATCGTAAACGCTCTTTTTCTATTACGAATACTTGCAATTGGGAACATGTAGACATTTTGAATTATATATATATGCGACCGACGATGGTGCTTAAATTGCAAAAAGCCTAAATAAAAGATTCATTTATTAAGCAGATAACAATTCCATACGGCATTAATCTACTCAGTAAAAACAAAGTACCAAGAGTTGCAAATATTACTTCAAATATTGATCCCGAACTTTCACTACAATACATTTATTGCTCGATTTAATACTACGTAGTTGCTTGCCATTGTATTTTATTTGGAATTATTTTCTTTTATCATTCCATATAATCATGCCTTTTTAGTGCCTCTGGTACTTAACAGCTACTGCAAAATCTCAGATGTGCCATAAACCCACACCCGAATTGTTCATGATAGTTTTTACAAAGGCAATATGAATCTCTCTCTCTCTCTCTCTCTCTCTCTCTCTCTCTCTCTCTCTCTCAGTGAAACCCGGATTTGATAATCTGTTAGTATGTTGTATTTTGTTTTTAAGTTAGTAAACATTTTGCACTTTAAGATGATAGATCGATGCGTTTGGAATATGCGAAATAGTTTGTATTATCAAACACGTTTCAGCGATTGAATATATAAATACAAATACACAAATTATGCAATTACTTTCATCCAAAGTTTACATGTCTTCCCTGACCAGAACTCGTGAACTTGCTATCTATCACTGTTTACGTTACTTAGAATATATGGTTACGTGTCTAGGCTTGTACAAAAGTAACAAAGAAAAGAGTGAAGCCAACAAGCTTTGTAAAATTTAACAAATAATTTATTTTCCTAGAAAAACAAGGTAAAAATATGAAAAAGGACTTACGGTTTATGAATCTAATCCAAAATTAATCCTAGAATTAACAAATATAAGTCCTAGCAATAAAAAAATCCTAAGTGAAACACAGTTCGAATCCCGATAAAGTTCCAAGATGGAAGGCGATGACATCTTCTATAACCTGTTTTGTGTTAATATATCAACGGTTCCTTGTTGAATCAGCAAGAATAATAATCTGGCTTTAGAATTAAGAATAATTTCCAATAAATGTCTTTGTCTAAGAATTCGAATAAGCACAAGTGGTTTCCAGGAAAAATAAATTATTAATTCCGTAAAATAGAAAATTTCAAATCAAACTGGCAACAACAGAAATACCTTTTAACTCCAAGGTATATTTTACGACTGAGAAAAAGTTCGCTATGAACTATGTTTTAAGCCTAACTGCAACGCAATTCAGACCCTCGTGATGGGTCACGTGATCACTTAGGCTACAAGTCTAGTATCACGTAGGCCAGATATAACCTTGACTGAAATCAGTGATTTCTTCACTGGGAATGAAAATAAAAGAAAGTTATTTACCAGAAAGTGAATCTAGGTCACCGATTGATACAATGTAGACAAGTTACTGGCTTGTTTACAGTCAAACAGAACTGAACAGAATTTTCTGGAAAAATGTCAAATCCAGTGAATAAAGTTATCATTACAGTACATGTAATGGAATAAAATAAAAAAAACAAACAAGTAATTAAATTACATATACGTAACAATAATGTATCATACAATTGTTGTATATAAAACCAGACACAGAAGTACGATGACGAGACACAAAAAACAACTCTGAGCTAACCAAACCGTACACCTACATCTCGAATCAGGTTTTAAAAATGAATGAAACGAGAAAATTAGCCACAATAAACGTTATGAAGATAAACTACTTGTTATATACATTTATTGCAAGCACATGTAAGATTGAATAAGAAAAACCTGTACGCATTTCTCTAAAAATGATGCATTTTTATCACGTCTTACGTTACATAAAACTGTTCAGCCTTTGATATTGTTGTGCAATTGTCAGCTATGCACGGATTGCGTTAAAAGATCACCAGACATATTGTATGAATTACCCACCCACCCCAGTCCCATTGTATCGCACAGGACCGGAAGCGATACCAAAGATTCTAAGCGGGCGTATATACCATACACATTCCCGACTTCGCGATCAATCCTGCGGCTCATGCTTTGAATGTATGCAGCTACTTCCATTCTGACCACCTCTATTATTTAGGAAACAATGATTAACCGAGAAGTTCCGACTGCAAGGAACTACTTTATTTATTCTACAGACAAATAGAGTCGTAGAAATAGTTGAAGTGTTCTGAATAGATTGTTGTTTATTTGTCTTCTTTGTTGTTGTTCTTTTGCCGAGAACTTTCCGGCGGAAAAAAATGTCCGATTTTCTTCTGTAAATTATTGTGCCGTCATACATCCAAGGCATATTCTTATATCACAGAAGTAACCGATGACTTACCTATTGATACAATACAGTGAGTGAAGTATAACAAATATATCATCCTACTCCCCTACTCAAGCCCAAAGAAGTCATTCAGAAATGCCATATCAAATAATTCGTAATCAACAATTTCAACAGTCAGTATTAGTTGATTAATACATGTGCTCGCGGATGGAAACATCACTTCGGCAAATTGGATTGTTGGGTTCATACTGAATCCAAGAAGTGGTTCTCTGAAGCCCCTGTTGCGAATTTGAGAATTCTCTCTATTGTGACCTGTCCTCGTCTTTCAGCTGAAAAGACAGAAATAGGGACGTAAGTAGTGATGTTCGCACATGA
>JAECUM010020676.1:0-37433 GCA_016617855.1 Megalonaias nervosa | reverse complement strand
AAGAACCACCGACCCACGAGAAGCTACTGGCAAGCTTTCTCACATATCTACGTTCGCCGAATTCGAGACTCGAACCCACGCAGACAGAGGTGAGATGGCAGTGATCTGTAACGGAGAGCGCTTTAGACCACTCGGCCACTCGGGGCCCCTGTGTGTTTGTGTCTTTAAAAATAATAGAAGTGTGTCTATAAGCACATCGTTTCTGTTTTATCGGATTGTGTGTGTCTGTGCTTGTAAGTAAAAAAGTCACTGTGAGTGTTTCTTTTAGGTCCGCGCGTTTGATGTGATGGTAAGTTTTGGTGCCAGGGGATGTTTTCCTTCACGACCGTGCTTCAAGTATATAAAGCGACGCGATTGTCGGTCTGCCTACCCATCGTTGACGTATCAACACTGAAAATGAATAGCAGAATTGCTAAATTGCTTGAACTCCAAATGCACCTGGAGTATGCCAGGCGACTCCTGGATGAGCTGGCCATGGAGGCCGTTACAGAAGGTTCCAGACTAGAGGAAGAGGAGAAAAAAAAGATGAAAGAATAGGAGAAGGAAAAGAAGCGAGGGATCCTGCCTCAACTCATAATGAGACCTCAGTGTGAGGTCAAACCTGAGGTGAGAACACCTCCACAAACAGTGCCGCCACCTCAACCACAGCCACAGCCACAGCCACAACAACAACATCCTCGACTCTGGTATAGTAGACAAAGGGAAGTCTTCAGAATCCCTGAAAGTGAATACTGGGAGAGTGAAGCCAGTCAACCTCCCTCTTCGCTCCCAACCACACGCGTGAATTGAGAGAATGACTGGAGCAGACGTTGTGTGTGTGATGCCAGACCAGGAAGGTGTCACCATTAGCCAGGTGAATTTGGAGTTAGACGAAAAACAGCCCATCTCAGGGCTAACAAGATCTCTAGAAAAGAGAGACTATTCAATTTGCCAATTTGTGTGAATGTAGAGTAGTGTGACTATAAACACTCACTCCTTTACTGTTGTGTGTGTGTGTGTGTGTGTGTGTGTGTGTGTTTGCGTTCCCGTGCGTTTGTGTGGATAGTAGATATGGGTGGTTTTCTTTTCTTCCCGTTTGTGTGAATAGTATAGTGTGTGTTATATGCGTTAGCGTCCGTTTGTGTGGATAGTAGAGTGTGTATATTTTATGCATTCTCATTCTTTTGTATGGATAGTATGTATGTGTGTTTTATGCGTTCTCGTTCATTTGTGTGGATAGTATATATGGGTGTTTTATGCGTTCGCCTAGCGTTTTTGTGGATAATAGAATGTGTTATATGCGTTCGCCTAGCGTTTGTGTGGATAGTAGATAATGTGGTGTTTTATGCATTCGCCTAGCGTTTGTGTGGATAGTATATATGTGTGTGGTTTATGCATTCTCGTTCATCTGTGTGGATAGTATATATAGTTTTATGCATTCTCATTCGTGTTGATAGTATATGTGGTGTTTTACGAGTTCGCGTTCCTTTGTGTGGATAGTAGATGTGGTGTTTTTTTCTTCTCTTCCTTCGTTTGTGTGGATAGTAGAGTGTGTATTTTATGCATTCGCGTCCATTTGTGTGGATAGTATATGTGGTGTGTTTTATGCGTTCGCGTGTGTGGATAGTTGATGTGTGTATTTTATGCGTTCGCGTCCGTTTATATTGATAGTATATGTGGTGTTTTATTCGTTCGCGTCCGTTTGTTTGGATAGTATATGTGGTGTGTTTTATGCATTAGCGTTCGTTTGTGTGGATAGTAGATATGTGTATTTTATGCGTTCGCGACCGTTTGTTTGGATAGTATATGAGGTGTGTTTTATGCGTTCGTGACAAAGACCCTTTTCAGAGCCACTCCACTGCCTCGAAAAGATTTATACTTTCTTGCCGAAAAAATTTATTTTAGTTGTTGTATAATTTATGTTTAACTCAAAAACATTCTCTGTTGCAAGTGTCCAGTACCGTGACGTCACCCTACCTGTACCATTCCTATTGTTCCCATGCAGCATTCCCATTGACGCTATAGTGTCCCAGGGTGTGCCATTTGACGCTATGGTAGAAAGAAGGGTCCCGTAATGCTAATTCCCATTGATGCTATAAATCTTGACGCTATAGAAGAGTCCCGTAATGCTAATTCCCACTGACGCTATAGTATCGCTTATTTTAATTTTTTATTTACAATTTTTCAGTTTCCGCGAGGGTCGGTATGAGTTTAAATAATATTAGTACTACTTTAAGTCTTGGTAACATTTTAAAAATTTATCTATGGATTATTTTCACTCTCCGCTTAAGTCCGGTGCAATTTCAGAATTTAGTGCTACACTTTGTCTTTGCCATTTCTGACAACCAAAACATCTGGCTAGTCATCAGTTTCCATTCAAGTCCGCTAAATTTTTCGGAAATTTAGTGCAATATTTTAAGTCACGGCAATCTGAATACAATCTTCCGGAGTTTTTCTCAGTCTCCAATCGAGTTTGGGACATTTTGGTAATCTTATTACTACTTTTAGACTAAACAAATATAATTTAATCTTCTGGGATATGTTCAGTCTCCATCAAATTCTGGGACAATTTCGTAATTTTAGCGTTACTTTTGAATATTAATGTTCCAGATTTTCTCAGTCTCCACTGTAGTCCGGGACAATGTTGCAATTTTAGTACTACTTTTAGTCTAAACCAATGTAACCTAATGTTCAGGGACATGTTTAGTCTCCGTTAAATTCTGGGACAATTTCGTAATTTTAGCGTTACATTTAGTCACATCCATTTTGGCGTTAGTCTTTTCCTTGATTATAACTATTTATAGCATCATTATAATTATGCAAATTTATGAACACCGCCAACATAATTTCAGGTCTAGGTGATGCTTTATATATAAATCTCAGGCTTGTATTGGTACATGTCTGTTCTGTCACTATTGTATTTGTCCCTCCCTAGAGTAGCTACGCGTATTTAGGTCAGCCACTTGCTACATTGTTGCAAGTGTCCAGTACCGTGACGTCACCGTACCTGTTCCATTCCTATTGTCGCTAAACAAAATTCCCATACAGGCCCAGGGTGATTTTCTGTCCCTATAAATCTGTGCTCCATACAGGCCCAGGCTGTTTTTCCTTCTTTGGCCTCATATGCCCCCTATCGCCCCACTACACTACTCAGCTTATAGTGATGTCTAGCACTAACGTATCATTCCGCAGACATGTAGCATGATGTCCCACCAAGTCACATTATCCTGATACCAGGCTGACCAGTCCTAACACTAACCTCTAATAATGCTGAGCGTCTAACGAAGCAGCTGTTAGTACCATTTTTATGTCTTTGGTATGACTCGACCGGGGTTCGAACTCGCGACCTCCCGCATCTGAGGACGCTCTAACCACTAGGCCACCGGAGTGGTCAGTCCTTTAGTAAAAATCCCATGCTGATATAACCATCCAGTCAGGGGTAGAGGCAAGATATTTTTGAAAGATGGCCACTGTGGCAGCCATACTGGAATGATGAGTGGCACCAGTCCATTTTTATTTAGGACTAACCGGTATCTTGGAATGAATTTGTGTGCCAAGTTCATGTCTAACCTCCATCATCAATTACAAGATTTTATTGAAGTCTTGTAATGAGACTTGCAGCAGGCATGGCGGATATTTTCTGTTCTCAGGAGTACAAAAAATTGAAAAAAATATGTAATTGTGCTTCTGGTACGTAACTACTTTGAACAAAAATTCTGTATAAGTGTAGTCTTGCCTGTGCTGACAAGGTAGGTTCCAAATATCCAGCAATGTCACTGGAGCATGAAATGTACGTCACTGTGGCCTACTTTGCTTGTAACAATCTGCATCCTCCACAATAAAAACACCACCAAGCTTCACTGAACACTACTCGCACCAGTGTCAATGAAACTGATCTAAATGCAAAAAAAAAAAAAGGCAAAGAAAAGCACGGACACATGTGCCAACAACAATGATGCCACTGGAGAAGTAACACCTACAAGGAGTATTTTAAGGCGTTGAATATTTTATTGTAATTTTTTTGTTTCCTTGAACCTGTCAATAAATTTAATACCACCCAATAAACAGATAACATTCTATGAAATGACTTGCAACTGCACATGCAGCATGTTGGATACATTTAGATATGTGCATGATGTCACCAAGGTACGTGAGAGCGATGTCAATAGCCTTGTACGTCTCGCCCATTCTTTGCTGGCAAGAAAAAAAAAAACCACCAAAAGAAAACGAGACTGTAGATTTGAAAAATAACAAACAAGGAATTGGTAAGACATGGTTTTTCAATGATAGGATTGTTATTAATGATGCTTCTAAATACACATGATGCATTATTACACAGCTTTTTTGATGTCATCTACCAACTACAGTAGTAATAAAACAAAGACATACATTATAAAGTATTCACAAAATCTGTGGTTTCTTTGGAGATGGGGTGGATAAAGGTGAGAGGGAGGCTGGGAAAGAATAAAACAAAGGCTTTTGGCAAAATGTCCAGGCACATCTAAGCATAAGATGAATAAGTGAAACAAGCAACATTTAATGATCAAATAGTGAAAAACGTTTCATTGCAAAAATAAAAAGAGAGCAAAAATGACATCATTGATTTATAACAGACTTCAAAACATGACCAGATGCAATATTCACTCTTGTAATAATATATCAGAGATAAATCCTCACTAAATAATGGACTGGCTCTGCCCTGCCGAGCTCCTCATAAATAAAATAACACCATTTCTCCTTTTTTGGTTACTTTCTTTTGTTTTGCTCTCTCCAGCTTCAAGTCTGCCAATTATCTATTTCGTAATTAATCTCAACAGCTGAAGAAATTTTGTTTACAATACTAAGATCAGTGGATATGGGTGTAATGATGTTTGTTCTAATAATTCTTATCAAACTGCATACATCCAGATAATGCTGGCCCATTATGTGATGGAATATCTGGGTGTACACAAAATACACAGATAATAATGAGAAAGACTTTAAATCCTGGAATACAAAATCAAATGGTTCAAACATCACACACCGGATTTTGCAATTGCATTCATTATTGAGATGATTAAAGAAGGTTCGCTCAGCTGCATCTGGTAGCCTTTAATCTGATATTTGTTACCTTTAGTTTTTTGTGACAGAAACTTAACTTTCCTGAAATTAACTAAGATTTTGTTTTCAAGGGGGTGGAGGAACTTTTTCTTTCAGGAAATTTTCTGGAAATCACTGTCAAAATTGCATTTAAATCTTACACTACAGATTCAAGATCTCATATTTCTATTGGTCATTAAATGACAATGATTATACAAAATGTTGTACTAAAGAAAAACCTGAACTTATACAGCGCACTTGCCCAACACATTCGTTCAGACAAATAATGGTCAGTTATGAATGAAATATTTTGGTATAGCCTAACAAAATATTAAGCTAAAGTGCAGGTACTGATGCAGTTGTAGGAGTATGTGCAATCAGATAGCTCTTGCCATTTTATGCTGCATTACCAAATAAAAAAAGACCTTTGATATTAGTAGTAGTCATTTTGAAGTGCACCCACACCCATGGTTTCCATTACTTTATAATAACCTTATTGATGAAACTACGATTTGATGATATTTCACCACTAATAGCAACATAATCAACAGTATGACAGACCTAATGATTTCATTTTTTTTTCAATTAAAAAAGTTACAGGAATAATATTAAAAACTGCAACAGCAGGTGTTTCACCGACTGTTGAAATGTTATCAGATGTTATCTTTGACCTACCTTCCGTTATGAGGATATATTCTTCATGGATATTCATCTGCCACAAACCTACTAAATTTGGAAGAATCAGTATCACTATGGTTACCTCCATGTCTCTTTCATAGAGTCAAAGCTATTCAACTTGCACTAGAAAGTTACAAGGATGTTCTGATTGCAGTATATTTTCGTACATTCATTTATCCACCAGTCATACAATGCTTCCATCAATAGTCCTTACTATGCCCCCTCACAGGGATACTTTCGACTTTTCAAAGTTATCAGAAGGCAGTAATTGAAATCATGGCATTTAAGTTCTGCACATTTATTTATATGTAGATTTTAAAAAAAACTAACAAAACTTCTCTGATGCGTTCGTGCAATATTCTTTCACATTATAATGTATATTACTAAAATGCTTGTATTTCTCTACATAAATTGGACACGACAGAACAATCTACAGGTTTTATATTTACAAATGTATGTCACAGGTAACTTTTACAGAAAAACAAAACAAAACAAAAAAAAAATTTAGCTAAAATTATACATACATTATGAAGAGATAAAACTGTAAAATGTAAAATCAAAATAACTTCACCTTCATTTACATGAATAAAAATTATACACACAAAATGACATGATCTGATTTCCCTGGATTTATAAAATGAAATGGTAGTGATGCAGGAATCTCCTACAGCATGATTTAAAATGATAAAAACAAGACGATGAGCACCTGCAAATATAGCCCACAATCAAAGATCACATTGCTGAATAACTTCAACCAAATCCTTAACTGCTGACAGTGATGCTGGTGGCAGTGGCAAAGAAGTCACTGCTATGTCTGGTTTTCCACTAACACGGGCTCAACAATTAGTACACGATGTTACTTTTTAGATCCACTAATACAACTGCCAAGCTAATGAAAGATTAGACTGTAGAGCTGTCATGCATTCACTTTACTTTTCTGCTGTCCCAAGTTCAATTCCTGGTTCATGAATGTGAAAGGGTATGTGGATATTCATCTAAAATTGTTATTCTATTTTTGTCCACTGTCCACCTACAGCGTTACATGGTGGGGTATAGTTCACGAGCTTAAGGAGGCAAGGGTGCATTACTCTGTCAGATAACATTACAGTTTCCAAGGAGAAGGAAATATAAAATTTGATACATCATGAAAAGTCCAATATTGTTGACAAATGGCAATAGTATCTACTCAGACAGGTTTCATGAACATTGCCAGGTAGTGTCCTGAAGTCATGGGGAAACATGCAGTATTCTAAAATAAATTTCTGGATGTAGCCAATTGTTAGTCAAACATTTACGATGTGTATTAATTTCTTACAGTTCTCCAGTATCCCCTAGCATCAAGAAAGCATGGACAGAGACTTTAGAATTTCTCTATTAAATATCAGATGTGAAGAAAGGGTGAGAAAAGAAAAAGAACTGTGTTGTATATAAAACCTTGACTTACTAATCAATTAAAATATTATCCTGGGTCTGTGATGTGGTAACCACCACTAACCTATAGTTTTCTCTGCTTGTGGGACTCTGTCATCCTGGTATCACTGTGACACAATACACAAATGTTCTACATCGTGAAACGATGTGTGATGTTCATTACATCATCATTCAGGAAAGTTTTGTGGATCTTATTCACAGGTTGACTTTTTGTCGATGGACATACCATATAGCAAGTATTTAATTACACAGTGCTAATTTTTATATAGATCTTGCTTGTGTGCATAAAATTTTTAAACACTGACATGTTATTAAAACTTTCACAGTGGTTCTTAAAAAATAAAAAGTGTAACAATGGTATAATACAGGTAAATGGCACAACCTGCCTTGTGTTTAATAGTTCTCCACGTAGCCATCAGTATGGTATGGTTGAGTTTTGGACATTACTAACCAAGTGGTTTCAATAACCCTGACTTGATTAAGACCTGCAATCTTGAAATAAAATTAATTGTGCAGAAACTGTAGAAAAAGAATTTATTTGACTTACAATAATATTTAGACACCAGCATAATAGGTTTCTTTATTACTCTAAGTGCAAACCATCCACTAAGATTGCTCAAAGAACTTGGTGAAGAACAAAGATTTTTATGCAAAACCACAATGACTTTGCACTCTGGCTTTTTTTAACGCCAAAATCAATAGGCCTCTTCCATACTTTAAGTCACTTTTTGATCCCTAAATCAATAGACTTCATTCTTACCAAACATGTGAACTATCCACAAATTTTGGTGTAGATAAATTGTCAATAAGTACATTTTTTTTAAGGAAGCCATTTTACTTCTTTCAGTCAGTGACCATGACCTTTGACCTTCTTACAGACTTCTTCCTTACCCAAGTGCAAGTTACATGGTCCGTAGCAGAATCTTTTGACAAAATTCAAGCCTTTCTCATGGATTTTTCAGGGTGAGATACTTAATTTTTCTGTCTCCACATGAATTTATTTAGCGATGTTGCTATCTGGAAACATGCTGGCAAAGACTTTGTTCGTTCCAATGTTAGACAAATAACTGTTATGCTTCAAAACCATGTGGACAGTCCAAGTAACTTTAGCCCTATAAGTGTATTCTTTCAATTACAAGCAATGTCATCAACAGACAGGAAGACTGTTTAGGGGTTGTTAAGTTCATAGAGCTTGTTATGTTGATAGGTTTTTGAGAATCCAAGTTATCTTTGGGACGTGGGATTGAGAAAAATGATGCAACATCCCCTGCTCTCGATCACATGCCTTTGACTGTAGTTTATCACCTTTCAAAGCACTTTCACCTATAGATATCATACTAAATGTTGTGAGACATAATTTTGCAATGAGGTGAAAAAATGTCTGCATCATTCTGTAGCCATTCTTTATATTCTTAATTGTCAAGCCATGATGCCCAGAATTTTGACTTGCTCACCATCTTTGCATCTGGGCATGCATAATATACTATTACAGTAAAATTCAAGTCTTTTCCCAAGTTTTCCAGGATGTCAATGGAAATCAAGGGTTTTCAAGGATCCTTATAGACCCTGAAGTTATGCACAAATTGTGGTCCAGGTATTGATCCAGAAATAGAAATAATGTTACTGCACAGAAACCAATTCTCTTCTTTCAGTGTCAGTGCCAAGTGCCCCACTAGGGGGTTAGTCGCCCAGCCCAGGGCCACAACCAGTCACGAAAGCACTAGAGTGCAATAGGCAACTTTAATCCTTTTAATCCTTTCAATCAATCAATCTCTGGGACTTTAAACTGATAGAGTTCTTCCATCTTACCCCAAAGGACATGCCAGACACAAAGTTAAGCAATTGAAGATGATGGAGAACCTTTTGTGCAGAAGCCAATTTTCTTCAAACTGCTGCATTAACTCAGACTATGTAGCTCTTGGTTCATCAGGTATGAGATGTAGAAACAATGTAACTGCTAAAACAATTGGTCTTCTTTATGACCTTGCCTTTCTTACCCTGAAATCAACAGGTTTCTTCTTTACCCCAAGTGCAAGACATCCACAATGTTGGTTAACTGTATGGGGTGAAAAACTCAAATCATTCTGTAGAAATGAAATTGGTAACAGAGATGGATGGATGTACAGCATTACAACATAATATGCCCTACTTTATGGTGGTGTATACAAAAACCTAACCATTCATTTTCACTGCAATGTTTTTAAGTTTTTAGGGATATGGTATCCATTTTAAATTCTTCTGTCATGTTTGAAAGCAAAATTCATCCTGCAATGGGTATTCTGCATCCATACATTGGGCTGAAGTGCTCATTACAAATCACAAAATACTTTGTTTTTTATTCTTTCTGGTGAATTTTACATTTGACTTCCACAGGATTCCTGTCACAAATTTTAAAAAAATTCCAGACCCAAAAAAATATCCTAAAACTTTTCCCAAACACAAAAGAGCAGTCACATTAACCTTAATAATGAAATTTTAAGACTTTTTCAAGACTTTTTAAGTCATTTTTCAATTTTAGATCTGGAAAAGCATTTTCAAATTTTAGACCTTTTCCACATTTTCAGACCCTCATGGGAACCCTGCTTTCAATTCTTGAATTTAAAAACAATAATCATTGCTAGATTGGTTTCCTCTTGAATGAGCAACACTTGGTTTAAACAATAAGGTCAATCTCAATTAACTAAGTGTTCAATTCATGATGTCACTGGTCATGGAAGCTTCTCAAGTCCATTCCAGTTAAGTGTTTTTTTTTTGTTTTTTTTACAATAACTATTACATTACCTATATCTCACACAAGATGCAACAAAATCTGATCAGTTTTCTGCCTTTCTTCCACCCTGAAAATTTGTCTTATATAACTTATATAACAGTTTTTGGTTCAATTTCCTCTTCAAGTTTTGAATTTTCATTGATTGATACAAGAAACATAACTGTAAGTAACTGATTGAAGACCAAATATATTTTGGGAAAGCTTTGGTACAGAATATTAATCAGCAGAACACAAGATAATTTAACAGTGAATCTGAAGCAATCAAAATATTGCAAAATAATGTTTAACACAATGAATCTGAACCATTTCAAGGATGAAAATAATGAACTGACTTTAATTCTGGTGTATATGTGCAGTATTCCCTCAATATAAGGAACCTCAACAATGCTGTACCATGAGAAAGCCCTGAGGATGTTTCTCACCAGAAACTGCCATAGCCCAACTTAATTTAACCAATCCCCATACCATATCATTATAGGAGAACAGATGTACATAAAATGTTTCCCTGACAGCTCAAGCAAGATGCAATACTAACACAAAAACAGGCAGTCCCTTTTATAACAGAAGTACTCTTACAGATATCATTATTTAACAGTATTATTATGCTTATAAAATACCTCAATATAAGGTGACCTCACCCATTAGGTAGTCCACTTCTATGGTTAACATGAACAGCAATATATTGAGGGAGCACCATATTATATCTTAGTGAGAGAGTACTTTACTATATCTGTTTGTGTATGCAAACAGTGTACACAAATATTTGCCAGATTTGGAGCTATGCTGTTCCATTAACATGTGCATTATTAACAGGCAAAATATGAAAATTCAATGAAAATGACTCTAATGAAATGCTTATTTACAAGGATGTATCTACTGGAATATAATCTGACCTGCTGATATGGCTCAGCAAGAGATCATCGACACTACATCCGCATCAGGGAAAATATGGGTAATAAGATTGCACAATTGTCACAAATATGACGTATTCAGACTGACAATTTATTGCCATCTGGTGTAATTACCAGCATTAGCTTTCAAAACATCAGCAATGAATGTACAAGTCTTGGACAAAGTGATGTTAGACTGACAGAGTAACAATGGAATAATTAAGTTTCTTCTACTGCATATCATTGGTTTCATAAGGTTATCTAACATGATTTAGTATCAAACTGCAAAAATGAATCTTTACATGAGAAAGATAACAAATTTACTTCTTTTCTTGCAAGTTCAAAAAAAGAACAACCATCCAATTAAGTTCAAAAGCAGGTGTCCAATTATTATGAAATAGATATACAAGTGTATCTTTTCTACTTCAATCACTTGCAACTGCAAACTTAATGAAAAATGTGACCAGGATTTGAAGGTTTTACTTCAAAGAAACTGTCTTCCTGGCACAACTATTGGAAACACATGCATGTAGTGTTGACAACACATTACAATGAATAAAAGAATTTCAGTCTTCACTAATCAGAAAGCGCTTTACATCTAGGTTCATTTATCAATGGCCCTTTGCTGCAGTGAATACTAAGTTTTATGAACCAATAAACCTACTGACTGACACAAAGTAGAGGCCAAAAATTGTTTAAATCATGATTTCAGAATTTGTTTCAGCAAAGTGAAACAACCACTTCAACTGCATCATGCTAGAAACATTTTTTATGATGTCCTGAAAGTGCAAAATCATTAATTACTGCAAATCACATTGTCAGAAAATCAAAAATGCCTCATGGGAATAATGCAATAAATATTACCATATATACCCACTTACAAGTCAAGTCAAACTGCAAAGAACAAAGATCCTGATCTGCCATAGCATAATGTGCTGCAGATCAGAGTCTATGCTGTTTGTTCTATGGCTTACTCCTAACAAACAGCACAGACCCAGATCTTTTGGTGCATTATTCGATGGCAGATCTGGGTCTGTGCTGTTTGCAGTTTTACTCTTCTTATAAGCAAGTACTCATGGTACTTACTTACCTTTGAATGACATGCACCCAACCATAAACACAATACACCCACCCAATGTTCCCTTTAAATCATGTAGCCAAAAAAAAATCAAGTTAACCATATTAATCATAGTATGAGGTCATAGATAAATGGGCCATATCAATCATAGTATGTAGTAACAGATAATGGGGCCATAGGTAATCTTAGTATGAAGTCATAAAGAGGCCATATTAATCATAGTATGATGTCATAGATAAATGGTCCATATCAATCATAGTATGTAGTAACAGATAATGGGGCCATAGGTAATCTTAGTATTAAGTCATAAAGAGGCCATATTAATCATAGTATGAGGTCATAGATAGATGGGCCATATTAATCATGGCACGAGGTCAAAGGGGCCATATTGATCATAGTTTTAAGTCGTAGACAATTGGTCCTTAGTAATTATAGTATGAGGTCATAGGTCAAGGGACCATAATAATCACAGTATAATGTCATAGATACAGGGTGATATTAATCTTAGTATGATATCACAGATATGGGGCCATATTAATCATAGTACCAGGTCATAAACATGGGGCCATATTAATCATAGTTGGTATGCATCTTTACATAGCATAAACAGTATTTGCTATTTATGTCAATATGACACGGAAAGCTGAATAACATTACATTCCTTAAAAACTGAAGGTTTGTAAATATATATTAAGCTACTGTAATTCTTTGGACCACAATACTTTGGCAGGCAGGAAAAATCTGTTTTCTACTCATTCAGATATATAACTGGATTCCACATACAAGTAATATGAAAACACAAACTGCTTGAAAAGCAGTTATAAACATCTGAATCTGTAAATTAATAAACAAAGACTGGTTTAATGGCTTATTCATGAGAAGGTTTTAAAAAAAACCTGATGATGACTGTAGAACTTGCTATAGACCTGATTACAAGTGACTGATTACACAACAACATGATATTGGGTGTTGCTAAGATTAGTTGTGTGTGCAGTTCATGTCACATGACCAAGGTGCTGACTGTACAGTCAGAGATGCAATCTTTGTCTTTGTACAACATTACACCATGACATATATGTTGATTTGTGACATTAAGGATTTGTCATGATGTGTGGAGCCAGAGATGTAATCTCTGTACAACATAAAACAATGACACACGTTGACTTGTGACGTTTTAGGACTGGTCATGCATGGCTTGTTTGACACAGGCAGCAAGCAGCTCATCAACTTGTTCTCCATCACACTCAGGGTCAATGTCAAACTCCTGGAAAAGAATAAAAAGTTACAATAAAATCCTTGTAGCCATGATAAATATTCCATTGTTCCTTGGTTTAGAAAGCTTCAACATGGGCAAACTATCTTCTATCTGAGGTGGAAGTTTCCAACAGGAAAGCCACATTAATGTTTTTGAATCTTCAAATACAATATTGTTGTCAAGATTGCAATGTGTTTATAAATTTTGTGAGTAATTAAATTGTATGTTTTGAATGTAAGGCCCCCAGGTTGCTAGGTGGTCTAAGGTGCTCGCCTTTACAGATCACTGACATCTCACCTCTGTCCGTGCTGATTCATGTCTTGGCCTGGCCATCACGGGTTTGTGAGAAAGATTTCAGTAGCTTCTCATGGATCAGTGGTTTTTCCTTCACTAAATACACCGGCTGCCATGTATCATGTGTTGAAAACATTTGTTAACCCCCCTAAACCCCCCCCCCAATGGTACATAATTAAATTGTAAAAATAAACTGTCATTTTGTGCAGCTTATTGTCACAGATTCTGATTTCTGACTTGTCTGATAGCATGTTAAATTATGCATGTATATTAGAATACTTTCTTAGCCAAAGATCCAAGAATAAAAGTTTGGACTAATCAGTGTTTTAGGATAAAAAAGGTTATTCAAAAGGTTTTAAACTACTTTTCTTATCTTGAGGTCTGCAAAATTCTTAAAGGCTGACAAAATATGATGTGAATCTGTCAACATGAAATGGATCTTCTCCCCCATATAATCTCTGCATTCCCTCCAAAACACTGTTCCTCAATTAAGTCCATGAAGTAGTATATTCCCATGTGGCAATTCCAGGGCTCAAATTTAACATTTTTAGAAATTAAATTTTTCACAAGTGGACAAAAGATAACTTTCCAAATACCATTTCTAATGGTATTTTTTTAAAACCAGTTAATTCTGCACTTTTGGAGTAAGAAGAACAACAAAACTTTTCTATAACTATCAACTGTAATTTTTATTACAAATATTTGATAAATACCGGTAACCAAATATGCAGCTAAATTGTTTTTCCTTGTTTATAAGGTAATTTTTAGTAGGAACTAATATGACGTATGTGATTCCATCTCCCAAAATGCAATATGTAAACAACAAGAGAAAAAAAATCTAATAAAATTATTACGTCATATTCCTTGGAAGGAATTTCTTCAGAAAATCTGAAATGCAAACTGCAATCTAGGCCTATTAAAACCCAACTTGTCATCTTGCCCACAAAACTGAAAAGAATTAGAATTCAAAGGTTTGATAATACCTAATGGTATACTGGAATAAGCTTGCATCATTTGCAACACCCACTCCAAAGTAGCGAAGGATGAACTTCATAATTCCCATTAAACAACTTTTTTTATTGGAAGGTGGTCTGAGATATAAAGTGTGTGTGTGTGTCTGCCCAGAATATCTTGCTGTGCCAACAACAACTATACAACAGCAAGTATAACCAAAATATTGAAAACAGATTAACAACCTTTTACAAGGGTTTAAAACACACTATAAAAATCTGCTACAATTTCACATAAAAAAGAACTAGTACAAATCACTTTCAAGATGCCCATTGCTTGAACAAAAAATTACAATTCAGTTTTTTCACAAGAACCATTAAAGTTTGTAAATTTTGTTGTAACTGTCAATCACAACTGCTGAATAATAGTAAAACCAAATTTATACATTTTCAAGATTAGAATGGTAATTTTGTTTCTGAAATATTTTTTTATACGCTGCACAGTGCATTAATCTCATTATGATGTAGTGCTCATCTAATCATGATGATTTACATGCATGTTTTGAATTTCTGGAAAATGAAATGTTCGTAACATTCAGGCACAAATATCTGATTGGCCATCCTACAAAAAATACAACAATTCATTCCACATAGTATCATGAATTTTATGCTATCTGTAACACAGTAAATTTTAAGGTCAGCATCATTAAATGTAGCTAAAAGTACCTAATTTGCTTCAAAGTATCTAAAATGAATTAGAGTAAGTACTTTTAGCTACATTTAATGATGATGTCTTGAAAATTTTGTGTTACAGATGCGATAAAATTTGCTATGCTGTGTGGAATGGACGATAGCTGAGAATGATATCAGTTAAGACAAAGTAACCAGTTTTACCTAGCAAAGATACCTGTCAATATCATAAAAACATTTACATATTTTTGAATAAAATGGTTGGGTGCAACAGAGGTATCCAATTTTTCCTCAGAACATTTGTTATGCCCTAGTCAACTGTGTCTTATCAGTAGGTACCTGCAGGGTCACAGTATCAGGCTACATGCTGAACAGCAAAAAGGAATCCGAGCATGCTTCACTGTATGTTTCAGAATTATGCACGTGTAATTTGCTAAATTTACACACTGCAAGGAGTTTTACATAATGATCTACTGGATAAATTTGGAAAGTTTAGCATATGCAAAAAAGTTACAAAAGCCTGAACCTCAACTTGCATTTTCCACAATTAACTCATATAATATAATAATGGTGTTAAAATTGAGCCCTGATTCACTTTTTAATGTTTATTCACTTCAGAAGCTAGTGTGACTTAATTAGTTTCCAAAAGAAGTGGCTTAAGCTAGCATGCCAGATTCGTGACCAGCTAGCTCAGATTCAAATCCTAACAGTGGATCAGCCTGGCTCTGCTACCATGGCATGTCCCTAGGCAAGGCACATTACTTGAACTGCCCTGGTACAAAATAATCCTTATGCTGCTGTGTCATAAAACACCAAACCAAAACCTTTTTTTTCTTTAACTTAATAAAAAAATATTGTGGCATGTTGGGTAGAAAAGAAGTTTAATACCTGCTCTGAGAAACTGTAATTGTGATTGACAGTCATTTTTTTAAGAATAATTGTTTTGAAAACAAAATTGAATTAGTATTTTAAAAAAAAATTAAAACCAGAGTAGTGTGAAGGGAACCTTATACATACACCTTGTATTTAATATTCCTTTGTATTGGTATTAAACATCCTGACTGAGTCTGGAGATTATTGACCAATGGGTCTTAATGACCTGGACCTATGGTCAAGGTATGCAGTCTCGAACTAAAGCTGCTATGAAGAAACTTTCAAATTCTTATCAGACTTACCATGATCATGATCTCTGACCTTTCAGACCTCAAAGCTGAAAGACTTCTTCATCACCCTAAGTGCAAGCCATCCAAAAAGTTTGGTCAAAGTATTCAGTTATTCTGCAAAACCCATTTTTATTCGAGTCACAATAACTTTGACATTTGGATCCTAAAATCAATAGCCCTTTTCCATACTATAAAGGTCAAATATTGAGAAAATCTTCAATTAGCCAATTTTTTAAAAAAGTTTTTTTTGTAGAACAGTATGTGCAAATTAAAAATCCACTACTTAGGTGCAATTTACTCAAACCAAATTTGTGTAATTAAGTACTAAACCCAGAAGAATCATACTGTTCAAAATTACTTCAGTATTACCTCTCTGGACTTTGATTTGATTAGTGTTATGAGTGAGACTCAATTTGGTTGTTATGAGTGTCATATTTTACTGTAGTTTATTGATGGAACAGTGATCTCAAGTGAAAATAATGAATTTATGGTAACAACCTGTGAGAAAAAAAATAAATTAAAAAGGGCAAATGTTGTCTTTATCTTACATTTCTTGAGGAAAAAAGGCACAGACAATATTTATATAGTGACTGAAAAACTGTCTAATCAGGATATAACAGTGTATGTACTGCAAGTTCTTAATTTAATTTCCATGCTTATTTCAAGTAATGATTTTTGTTTCACCTTTACTCTGAGATGATATATGGGAAAATGGAGAGACAGATGGAGAAAGTGACAAAAGGAGTGAGAAGAACACTAAGAAATAAGTTGTCTCCATTCATATGATATGTGAATTAAAATTTAAAGCACTTTTTCTTTTAAATGCTCAACTTTTGCTTTACTGATAAATAAAGACACTAATGCTGCACCTACCACTTAAAACATGGTGAAAAACAAGCTAGACATTATAAGAAGTCTTTTACTGAAAACCCCATGCTTTTAAGCACATCCATTCTGGAAGAGTAGCAATAACAAGATTTTCAAGATGGGTTCCATAGTAGCCATATTGGATATCACACTGGCACTATTTTCGTTTAAGACAAATTAGATATCAGAGGAAGTCTGTTAGGGAAAACCCCTATGCTGATATGACCATCCACGCAGGAGGAACAGCAATAACAAGATTTTCAGGATGGCAACCATACTGGACATTGGATCAGCACCATTTCATTTAGGACCAACGAGACATCATAAGAAGTCTTCCAGTGAAAACCCCATGTCAGTATGTCTTTCTGATTGAGTGGAGTCGTCATAACAAGACTCATATCAACACCATTTTTTACTTATGACCAGTTAGACATCATAAGAGGTCTTTTTAGTGAAAACCCCATGCTAATATGACCATCCATTCAGGAGGACTAGTAATTAGCAAGATTTTCAAGATGGCCACTGTGGTGGCAATAGTGGATATTTGAGTACCACCATTTTCATTTAGGACCAACTAGACCATGGGATGAATGTGTGTAAAGTTTCATTGCAATCCTCCAAGTAATTTAGGAGGAGTAGCGATAAAAAAATTTAAGCCAATGGACAGATGGAAGATGGACATCAGACTATTGCACAAATTGACCAGAAGAGCTTTAAAAAAAAAATGAAATGCACAAAAATCCTCTAAAATAAACTCTTCCAAATAAATGTAAGCATGAAGTACATGAATGAATACAAAGGATAAATGTGTTAGAATTCTGTAAAAAATATGAAATAAAAGATTATGGTGACACCTGTAACAGACATACATACAGATAGATGGACAGATATTACAATATAATATGATCTAACTTATGGTGGGCTTGTAAAAACAATGAAGAGTTTCACTAGCTCCAGGACTGTGAAGCATTAGAGACATCCAAAGTGAAATTAATTTTAGCCAGTTTTCATACCAATCTCATAAATATTTGCTCTAAATTTCAAAGCTCAGTTCTGTATAAAAAAAATAAATAAATTATAAAATGTGGCTGAAATTTGTTTCATAATTTTCCTTCAAAACTAATAAATAAGTTCTGGTTTATTACAACAGGAATACATGCTTGAGGAAAAATGTGAATGAAACAAATTATGAGCCAATAATTCATAAAATCCCATTTAGTCACAATCATCTATTGGGACAATAAAGGATACACATGCAATTAATTATTGATTTGCTTTGCTGGCCCTTTTTCTACCAATCATGGCCTGGAATCTAGAATGTCTCTGCACAATATGGTTTTCAAGCAGAACAGACATCATGTAATCATACTATTAATCAGTACAGTGTAAGAGTAAGATGATACTCGGGGGAAAAAAAATGGAATGCAAGTGCCAATTCATCCCAGCGGTCCCAAGACAGAGATTTAAACTTTGCATTTATGCCTAGCACATTAGCCTAGCTTTTGTAGGTGTGAATATTTCCAGCACTCCAGTTCCTCCATATGTCAATTAATTCAATACAGGGCAACCCATCATTTTCCATGAGCTTTTAGGCAATACCCTAGGGACTATCAGACTTGGCATCAAGAAACCTTGGAACTAAATGCACATTAATAGGGTGTATTAGGAAGAGAACTCCCATCCAAATTCACTTAAACATCAACCAATGATTGATCAGCCAGTTTTTGAGCTCCTATGATACAGTAATATTGTTGAAGTGTAAATATATTTTATGACTGTTATTATTACCATATATAGTTGCTTACAAGTTGAGTCCAACTTCAAACTGCAAAAACCCAGATCTCCCGTCACATATGTCAGCAGACCTGGGTCTATGTAGTATGATAGGAGTAGTCAGTAGAACAAGTAACACAGACAATGAACTGACAGTACATTACACAATGGCTGATCACGGTTTATCTTGTTTGCAGTTGAACCCAACTTACAAGTGAGTACAGACAGTACATGATGCCTACAGTGTCGAGTGAATGCAAATATTGGTTAATCTTGTACTTAAATATGATCAACTAAATGTGAGGTTTTTCACCACTATCTTCCAATAATGTCCAAATAAATGTTGCTAAATTATTCATGTTTCTGTTCAGCCTCATTCACTTACACTCTTGTCTGCCTCTGTGATCTCTGACATCCAACTGTCTGGTAAAATGCATTATTGAGTGCAGTTAAAGCTTGAAGGTGATTTGCTCAAAATTTTCACAAGCAGAACAGCAACAAAAATTCTCTGCATCTCAAAACATACTTTATGTGACATTTCATGCCAAAAATCTATTAAGTTTAAAAGGATATCATTAAACGTAATTTTTTGTACAGACGCTGATGCAGGTATATCTCAATCAGTCAATGGAACATTACATCATCACAGCAACACTTCATTATCACCTCATCTCATTAACCAATTAAATCCAATTTGCAAATTCTGGGAAAGTTTAGTTCTCGGTTTACCAGTTCCTCATTTGGTGAAAATCAAGTAGAGATGCACAAGTGATCAGGTCAAATGCAAGTAGTTTCTTTGTGGCAAGTATTGTACCAAGTAAAAAGAATCATAGCACATGCACATTAACTTAATTCATGACAAAAATACCAATGGCCTGTAGTACTGAAATAATTGATTCATTACATCATGATGACAGTTCTTAGCATGAGGCCCTGGTTTCAAAGTGCTTCTAAAGTTGGTATCCTAAGAAGATGCCGAACTGGGCCCAAGATTATTCACCTATACAAAAACAGCTGACAGTGAACTAAGGCTCACTTGACTTTTTATAGAAAGTTATTTCAGCACTGTTGAGTCTCTGAAAATAATTTGTGCAACATTTATCTATCTTTGCATTTTTATTCATATTGATTGCACCTTAGTATAATTTGTCCAATAATGAATGTACTTTATGCCAGATTAGTTTTTATAAAATCTGGTTAAATTCTCCTGAGCATTCTTTTTTATGGGGGTGGGGGTGGGGGGTGAATGTGTTTTAATTATCTTTTGCACAGTGGCCTTATGTGGTGGCAGTTTAGCATCAAAGTTAAATGGGTATAATGCAAAATTGCTTTCTTTGAAATGTGGTAAAATTCTGTTTAGTAGTTTCAGAAAATGTTTTGGAGATGTTATTTAAAGGCTTTTGATTTTAAATAAGATGTGTACTTGTAAACACAAATACCCTGGCCAAGGAGTGCACTTGGAGTAACCAACAGTATACAGACCAGTATGGAGGATTAACAGAAATTAAAAATTTGAAAGCAGACAAGCCATGTCAGCTGAGTCAAGCTGGTCTGGACAGGATTTGAACCCACTACCCAATGGCTACCTGTCCGAGTTAGTGACTATGCCATCATGTGGAGAAGGAAATATTACTGTAATATTGGGGCTGGATAAATCTGATAAAGTCAGCCAGTCCCAGGGTAAGCTGACCAGAAAATAAAACTTGCCAATGGGCTAGTTAAGCTTGCTTTAAATTATAACAACATAAAATCACAATAAAAGTTTTAAAAATGGATCAGATAAAATATGGAATGTACAATGTACCTTTGAAATTGTGTTATATTTGTTTTCTTTTTTCCTTCATGTTAAATACTTACAGCAATGACAAAAGTTATATCCAATTGTAGACATAGGTTGATCTGTAGATTACAAAAAAGGAAGGGTTTGAACTGATAGGAGAGGACAACAGAAGGCATTTTTTGAAGAAAACAGACAAACAGATAACTCTGTGTTTGTGTGTGTGTGTGTGTGTGTGTGATTTGGATATTTTACACAGCTTTAACAATTTTCCAGTCACATCGCTAAGATGGAATCAGTCTGGCATTTTACAGTGATGTCTAGCACTGGGGCATCATGCGGCAGATTTGTAGCATCATGTCCCACCCAGCCACATTATCCTGATACCAGGCTGACCAGTCCAAACACAAACCTCTTAATGCTGAGCACCAAGTGAGGCAGCTGTTAGTACCATTTTTATAAGTATTTGGTATGACTCGGCCAGGGTTCAAACCCCTGACCTCCCACAGCCGAGGCTGATGATCTAACCACTTAGGCTACCAAAGTGGTCGACAAACAGATAACAGACTCATCTCTCTGACACCAGTACATCAACCATAATGAAAACCTGGCCTCCAGATGAGAGTGGTTTTGTAATGATTTATTTACGTTCTTTTTATCCATTTAATTCCTTGCCAAACAGCAGCTATGATATTATTTGTCTTCTGTAGTTACTATGTAAACAACAGATGATAAACATTTCTCACGGATGGTAGATGTTTTGACTGATTTTGCATTTTGAGAAATCTATCTGGATATTCATTACACACAAGTGTCTTTCTTTTTGCAAACACACATGTAACAAACTTTGCAAGTTTCATAATTAACAAATATCATCTAGTCATGAGTGCCTTATATTTCCAAACACAAATGTAACATAAACCTTATGAGTTACATAGGTACTCATTTCTGTCAGTCAAAAATGGGGGAAAACTGTTGACTGGGAGGAGAGTGGGTGTTGTCACAATTTTCTTTTCTTACTGACAGAAATTAGTGCCTATGTAAAACAATCTTTTTGACAAGCTGACTTTTCAGAGCATGCAAGCTCTGCACATTTAAATGGACCCAGAAAGTTGGCTTAGCTCTCTCACTGGTCAGCGTACTGATTCGGGAAAAGCCA
This sequence comes from Megalonaias nervosa, assembly GCA_016617855.1. Classification (NCBI taxonomy): domain Eukaryota; kingdom Metazoa; phylum Mollusca; class Bivalvia; order Unionida; family Unionidae; genus Megalonaias; species Megalonaias nervosa. The sequence goes on along the minus strand of JAECUM010020676.1, from coordinate 15,600 downwards.
AATCAGCTACTGCTTGTGTCGAGGTTATTTATTCTCTATTTGTGATAACTTCTTTTCCAAATGCTAAATATTCACATAATCATCTGTGCATCAAAAAATGAGACTGACCTTGACATTAACTACAAGTGACAGACTTTAACAGTATATTATGAAATAAAGGATCAATAGATGAATGAAATTTCAAGCATTTATGTAACAGAAGCATGCGGTACATATAAATGCTAAATAAACGTGTTGATATAAATACTGTAGCAATTTTGCGGAGTAGCAAAAACATAAAACATCATGTGAAAATGACCTCTCTTTCTATATCATTTTTTTGGACTTGGGCGAGCATGTTGCAGGCTTAAATTTGTCTAAGCTAAATCTGAGATTGTCGAGTCTGTGGACAATGTGTTTTGTCCAGCCCTGACGATATACTTCTCATTAAGGCACTGCCAAAGTTTCATCAGTGTAAGGTTGAAACAAATTTGATTAATAGGGTTAAAATTGCAGAGGATATAACAAACAAATAGCGGAAAATACAGACTTCTCTCAATTGTAAAATGCAGGTCATAGGAACCTAGTTTGGTATAGCTGAGATACTCCCTGAGTGCATCCAAATATCTATCCAAATATTCAAAAGTGTAGGTAACTGGAAGTACACCAGCCACTCAAGCTTGTAAATTAAGTCAAAGAGATCTAGTCTGTGTATTGTCGAGACAATCCACATACCAAGTTTCATGTGTAGCTGAAATTGTGTCCAACTGTGTCCAAGATACTGAGGATGTAACATATTATTAGCTGAAAATACTCTAGTCCTTCAAGCATGAAAATTAGGCAACAGTGACATAGTTTTAGTTTGGTTGAGCTACTCTATTTGAGAAGCATCTGCATACAAACTTTCGTAACTATAAGTGAAATAGGGTTTAAGATATGAAAGGTGTATAGTCACAGTAACCTATTCTTGGTATGGTTTAGTTAATCTCCTTGAGATGCATCCACATACCAATTTCACAAATGAACAGCTGAAACTACAAAAATCACTCAAGTATGACAATTAGATCACAGTCACCTACTTTAATATGCATCTATATACTAATTTTAATGAATGTAGGTTAAATAGAGCCAAAGATACTTAAGTCACAACAAACCAAAAAATGAAAATACAAATATCACTTAAGCATGAAAATGAGGTTACATTCAACCAGCTTTGGTATGGTTTGGTTTCTCACACTAACATGGATTCACACACAAATTTTCATAAATGTTGATGACAGAGGCACCGAGATAATTAAGGTGTGTAACAAACAAATGGCTGAAAATAAAAGCCACTCAAGCATCAAACCTGGGTAACAGCGAACATGTTTTCATTTGTTTGGGTTATACAATTTGTTATGCACCCCCAGACAATTTTTACGGTGTGTAGGTGAAATAGGGTTCAGAATATTGGGGATGTAATTAACTGAGTACTGACAATCTGAAAGTCAATACTGCATAGTAATTGGGTCAGAGTGACCTAGTTTTGGTATGGGTGAATTAATCTGAAATGCATCTGCATATTAATTTTCACAAGTGCAGATGAAACACGGTTTACTATATTGAGGGTGTAAGAAATGAATTGCTAAAAATACATGTCATTCAATTATAAAACATAGGTTACAGTGACCTAGCCAAGGCAAACTAGGTGAAATAGGGTCCAAGATATTGACAGCATAATGAATGAATGAATAAATGAATGAATGAATATCAATAAACACACAAATAAATGCATCAAACTGTATATATCCTCCCAACTTTGTTGGCAAGAGGATTAACAATATCCTTCATATATGTTGGTGTATGACCGAGTATCAGACCCCAAGGTGGAATTTTCCTATCCCACACTATGGCATAATTAAGGATTAAGTTTCTCACATTTCTGAATGAAAAATGAGTGAAGTCAAAATGGTGATTGTAAGTACTGATGTAACTTTCAAACAGCAAAATACCTATTGAAAATTTCTTTATTTTGAGATGGAGTATTACAAGTTAGGCTTATAACGAATTTTTAAGTAATGAATACAACATCATTTATTTCTGTCTGCTGATGCCTAACAGAATATAACTGAAATAAATCCCATGTTAACATAAATACATGTACCTAGCATATAACTTAGACTGATGAAACATTCTTCTTTACAAACAATTCGAACCACTCTGGTGGCCTAGTGGTTAGAGTGTCCGTCTCAGATGCAGGAGGTCGTGGGTTTGATCCCCGGCCGAGTCATACCAAAGACTTACAAAAATGGTACTAACAGCTGCCTCACTTGGCGCTCAGCATTAAGAGGTTAGTGTTAGGACTGGTCGGCCTGGTGTCAGGATAATGTGACTGGGTGGGACATGATGCTACATGTCCGCGGCATGATGCCCCAGTGCTAGACATCACTATAAACTGCCACACTGCAGACATTGTAGCGATATGACTGAAAAATAGTTAAAGCTACGTTAAAAATCCAAATCTCTCACACACACTTTACAAACAATTCTATTTTATTTTTTTTCCTTAATGCTTATCCCCCCATTTCTTATTTTACATTTTACATGCCAACATGGTAATCATCCATGAATCTGGACAGCCGAGCTTCTAGAATACCCTCCCCCAATCCCCCATATTATTCATCAGTTTATAAAAAAACCCACTATGAACAAGTCTTATTACTTTCTATGTTTACATGCTAACATGGTAATCATGCATGATTCCGGACAACTGAAATTTTTTTTTTTATACAGAGATCCTCAGTTCTCCTCTAATATTTCAATACATTTGAATACAAATAATCTCTCTATACTCATTTTTCTTTCATGTCAATAGATATTATGCATGGAGACATAAACAGACTCATAAAAGAAAGTTACTGGCTTCATAAGTTAGATACTTTATATCCAAATGGACTTAATACCAAGGTACTATATAATTGTATAAAATGTTAATTAAAAAATTGATATGTTGTATGTCCTTTATAAAAATATAATTGTACGTATGACTGTTTGTCTCTGTTTTATTATTTTACTGATAACTCCCTATGTAAAATTCACTCCTTTATGAACACTTTCAGCACATCCTTGTGTATAAACATACAAAAATCTCGTCCTTATATACACATATGTACAGTATCCATTTTAGGGTGCCCCATTAGCTCATTCGATAGGATGTTGGACTCCTAATCCAAAAGTCGTAGGATTCTATACCTGCCTAGGTCAGCCCTAGGTCCACTGCCTTGGTGTGTCCTTGGTAAAGGCACTTAGGTCCCATCTCCATGGCATAAATAATATGCCCAAAATGACATTAAATACCAACCAACCATATCAATGCATAATATGAATTAATTTATTTTCAGGTCTGAGGAGTACCCATTTCAGAGATTTGGCAAAGAAAGAAAAAGAAAAGAGCATTTTCATTTTAGTTGATATTTAAATTCATGGATGGAGTTCTGCTGTTTCCACCTTAAGAATCACTTTTATTCAAGTCTTTAAATTTATGGCTTTTGTAGCAAGTGGTACAACACAAAAAATATAATTCATACAGCAGCAACAAGAACAGCTGTATTTGACAGCCTTTCTATATGAAATGCACTATGGCACTGTGAAAAATACTTTGTGCAGCTAACACTGACAGCTGTAGCAAGAATGCTCTGGAGACAGTCCAGCTGTGCAATATAAACCCATGCTCTGGAGACAGTCCAGCTGTGCAATATAAACCTATCAGTAGCAGCCAAGACATTACAGGTTTCTGAAATAAATCATTATCAGTCTGGAAAACTCGACTGGTAAAGTGTAAAAGCAGAAACTTCAAAGAAACTCATTAAAGTAACTCAGTAAAATTAGTCCCAACTGATTTTTGTGCAGCTATTCTGAAATACGAGTCATAAAGAAGAAATAATTGAGATGTTGCATAACTCTCAAAACAACATCTCGTGAACAAGTTCCATAAATCTATGATGATAAGCCAGATCTGAGAAATACAGCACACAAAATTTAAACTGTATGTAAAGCCTGAATCACAAAACAATTTTATGTTTTAAACAGAACTTGATAAAATCAGCAAAGTAAGAAAAATGGTAAAGACCTACAGGGCTTATTAAAATCACATGCTTGTCATCAAATAAATAACAATAGCATTATACTGGTTGCCGTGGTGAGGGTTAGTGTTAATAAGAAGCACAAAAGTCATCAGAATAAAAGACTAACCTCATTGATTGATTTGAGCAGTTTGGCTATAAGCTTCCTGACCGCTGACAATTTAGAGTTAGCCCCCTCAGCCTCCTGTTTTCGTAGTGTGGCATCTGTCTGGAAGTTCCCCACCAACTGTAACCAGAGTGAACATTTTTAAACCTCCTCTGCCTTTCTTGCCATGTGATGTGAAAAATATTTACTGACCACTGTAAACATTTCCAAATGATCACAGCTCTGATATCTTTTCAGGAAAAAACACATGTTCAAATTGTGATTCTTAGAGTTACACCATTGCAAAAAACAGTATACACAGGAATTTACTCCACCTGTGATATATATATTTGAGAGATTCTTTCATGCATCTATGCTACAGTATGTGTTCCACTTATTGATTCAAATTATGGTTTATTCAATGATCCATAAAGGACACACTCCACGTCTTTAATGCAAACCAAATGACCATAACAATTAATGAGACCACACATCCTGTGGAATCTGCTTTGCACAAAATGGAGGAAAAAAAATCAACTAACTTTTTAATTAATGAATCGATTCACATTATATTTTTTTTGCAAGCCTCCCCTTCATATGAACACAACACCACAATTACATAATCAGGTTAACTGCATATTATAACGCAGATTTAAAAAAAAAATCCATGTAATTTCCTAACTCTATATATATTTTATGTAAAATTTAAGAAGTATTGTCATATTATTAACCTACAATAATTTTGGACACAATTACATACTTTTGATTCTTTAAAAAGGCAAATAAGGTAGCATGAAAACCTTAAATTCGTATTATACTCCATGTTATGCCTTTGCACTGAAGAAAAGTAATTAGTTCCCTACCTTCCTAAGTCCCTTCTCATAGTGATCAAAAAAGTCATCCAGAGGGAATGCTGCAAGCTCTTGCAAAGACATGGCAGTGATGGCATCTTTATCCATTATCCACTGGGGAGGCAGAAAATAACGCAAACATGTCCTGTAAGTAACAACAAAATGTGATGCAAGTATTAGTAGTTAGCATAAAAATGCATTTTTATGTGTAGGTGGGTAACAATAATTTTAATTGCAAAATATTTATAAGTTATGTATTAAAAACCATAACACATTACCTGCTGTTATTGCATTCCTGAATTTATCAGTCTGGTTGGAGGCTGATGGCCAAAAATAAGCCATCAAGTGAACCACTGTTGTGCATAGGATGTTCTACTGTGAAAAAGAGGATGACTTGACAACTTATTGGACTGATACAATTGGACTTCAAGCATAAATACTGGTACCCTCAATGTGATTGTAAAGTTAGCTCTTCAAGTGTTTCTTATTCTCTCCTAACAATGTAATAAATCAATGTAATAAATATATGGTCTTGTTATATATATGTCTATACTGATGGATGTTTATCTTTGGTTTACCAAAGTCTGTCTGTAATTCTGGACACCTGTCCATAGTTTGCCACCAAAAACTGGCCATTGGATTGCCTAACATCAACGGTATTGAAGAACCTTACAATATAAACCATCCAACACTCTCCCTTCTATACAAACCATAGTTTGCATGATTTGGCTGATCCAAGTTCAAATCTTCATTTTTTACTTGGCGTATATCTTCATTTCCATTAGGGCCGTCTGATCTGATGTTCAGGATAGTCAAAAGTCCCATTGTTTTTTGTTGTTTGTTTTACTCGTCAACAGGTCGTCTTTGAATCACACTTGCAGGCTGGACTATACTGATTATGTTTGAAATAAGTGCCTTTGGACATCTGGACATATCCAAGCATCTCAGTGACGAAATTAAAAAACCTAATACATTAATAAAATTTAGCATGTTGCATCTTTGAGGAAAATACTTAGCCTGTTGTTGTTGTAGGGTTTAATGCCATTTTTCAGCACAAGATAGGCTTTACATGGAGGTCAGTAAAAATGGTGGATGAAGGACCTGGGAAAAGCCCAGAAAGAACCAATGACCCACGAGAAGCTACTGGCAAGCTTTCTCACATACCTACATTGGCCAAACCCAAGACTTGAACCCACGCTGACAGGTGAGACGGCAGTGATCCGTAATGGTGAGTGCTTTCGACCACTCGGCCACTCAGGGCCCCTACTTAGCCTGTAAAATATTTAAACTGTAGCACTTATTTCTGTGAATTTCCCACAGAAATTACAGTTGAATCATGGCAGTAAACAGCCTTGTTGTTACAAGGTACAATATTAAACAAAGCTTCAAAATCTGGCAATATTTTAATTTTATATGAGAGTGCAGATATTTGTGAATTTTGATAGAATAAATTACTTGCTGAACTTTTATGCAAACATTAAAAAATGCAAAGAATCTCTAAAGCAAGCACATATTTAATATAAATGAGTGCTTGTATCCATCTTGTAAACAAAAAATTACAATACTCATCGAAATTACTGTAGTTTCAAAGCAAAATCGAAACTCGTATCCTACCTGTAGCCATTAGCAATCTCCTCTGTGAATTGGGAAATCTGTGGTGTGGTTGCACTTGTGGCAGAAGTGGAGGAAGATGGTGCCTCTGCAGCTGTGTCATGGGATGAGATAGATGTAGGGGATTGTGGACCCTGGTTGGGAGATTCATTCACAGCTGGACCCTACATATCAAGCAAACAGTTTGAAGATGTCATGTACTTGCTAGATTTATTGATTTCTTGATTTCAAGGTACCAGAATAATTGTAAAGGAACACACACACACACACACACACACACACACAATGTGATCAAAGAACTATTATGGCACTGTACATTTTACTTCAATATGCCAGTACTTTGAATTCCGGAAGCAAATTGACATAAAATGATGTAATTGTGACTTGCCTCTTATTTGATAAATATTTCTGTGGAAAAAAAATTGTAACAGTGGCAAGACCAGTGCTGATAAAGTTGTATATGACACTTGCTGAAATCATCAGTGATTTATGACCTGTTGTAAAATGGCCTTGTAGTGTCCAAACCCCAATGAAAGTTCAATCAATTTTTCTTGGAAAAATTCGCTCACCAATAGTCACTTTTCTTGATGTATCTAACAAGAATCATCTGTTATTTTCATTCTATGCATTTAAAAATTCTCATTCATCATGAATAGTTGGTCCCATTGTTTCTTTAATACTTTTTTTATGTAATGACCCTTACATGTGGAATGGTATAACGAGAATGGCACAAAAAATGGTCATCAGCCTGTAACATTTGTTTTGGTGGTTTTGCATTGCTCTGAACTGTAACTATAAAAATATCCACTTTTCCATTGCATATACTTCCTTACAAGTCATGTCCAACTGCAACTGAACCCAGATCTGCTGCTGTACAATCCACTGGCAGATTGGGGTTCATGTTGTTTGCAGCTTGAACCAACTTACAAGCGAGTATATACGGTAGTGAAATATTGAATATTTCAAGTGACTGTCATTAAAATTTGCCCAAGAATCCAACTTCACATTACTATTTATCCATTAAAATTATATCCAGAGATGCTTCAATTTTTTGGAGAAGAAATAGAATTGTAACCACAACAGAGAAATACAAGGTTTTCCAATACTCATCTGGAATTATAAATGCATTTCAAGACAAACATGACAGAAATAAGTGATGTGCAATTATTAAACCAACAAAATATGTTTTGAGTCTCTTACCTTACTGATCCTGATGTCTTTGCCATTCTTGTCAAACCTAATAAATAAATAAATAAATAAATAAATAAATAATTAATTAATTTACTTAATTGGGCCTATTATAAAAATTAAAAAGGGAATGGGAAATTTTTATGAAAAATCTGCAACCAACTTCAAAACAATGCAGATTCCCATCACATAAATGTAGACACAGATGTTCCATTAAATAACACTGATCTAAATCTACCGTATCACATAATGCAGATCCCAATCTGCCATCACATAATCAGTGCTTTCAATATCAACGACCCAGATAACCAGGAAAAGTTATATTTTCCACTTAAATAGTTCATAGTCGGTGTCATTAGTTTCAGGATTACAAACAGATGCTTTGACCTCTAAAATTTTTTTATGATCACAAACTTGTGGGATCTTCCTTGGATCTTACTCAGTACAAAATCCATACAAGGACTTGAGGGCACAAATTTTTTTTTTAAGTTTAATCAAAATGGAATCAGAAATATGGTTTCAAGAGTGGTAAGACACCCAGCCAATCAGATGTAAGATCAACTTATTATTCATGCCATAAAAAATGTATGAAAGACAGCTTCTGCTATGGAATAGTTATCAATGTTCAACTGCAGCCTATCTTCGAAGCTGATGTGTTGTATTGTAACTATGTGTTACAAATGTAGGGAGCCAAAAAAGGAAGAAATTTTAATATTTTTAATAGTTTCTGACATTATATTATGCAAAAACAAGTTTAAAGCTACTATACTGAACCACACAAATTTTCCATAAATTGGGTTTCTAATGTTGATTGCATATATTTTAAGTCTTTTTAAGATTTTGTGTCTTCATCCATATTTGATGACACATTGGCATCATTTGTTTAATACTGAAAGGCTCCTATGTCAGGACACATATTGCAAAATTGGAAAAATTCTGTTGCCGTTTCAGGTTTAATGCATTTTTCAGCACATGCTGGGCTATACATGGATCCCATTATAGCTTTCTCACATACCTACATTGGCTGAACCCAAGAATTGAACCCATGCAGACAGAGATGAGACGGCAGTGATTGGTAAAGGAGACTGCTTTACACCACTTGGCCAACTAGGGCCCAGACAAATTCTGTTGACAAGTTATTGGAGATAAAGTTATGAAAATGTTTTTCTACTTTTACTAATGGCTGCCATATTTGATGATAAAACATTATCATCCATACAAATCTGAAAAGTGTACAAACAAGTCAAATAAGATTAAGGTGAAGTGAAGTGGTATTTTAGAAGCTGTTCAAGGTTTGTCTATGATGATGGAATGGCATTCTTTGCAAAAACTTAGAAGTTGGTCATGCCAGAATGCTTTCTGTAAAATTGTGTGTGTGTGTGTGTGTGTGTGTGATCTGGATTTTTAATGTAGCTTTAACAATTGTTCAGTCATATCGCTATGATGTCTGCAGTGTGGCAGTTTTATAGCAATGTCAAACTCTGTGGCATGCATGCAGCTGACATATAGCATGATGTCCCACCCAGTCAAATTATCCTGACACCAGGCCAACCAGTCCTAACACTAACCTCTTAACGCTGAGCGCGACGTGAGGCAGCTGTTAGTACCATTTTGTTTAGAAGTCATTGGTATGACTCGGCCAGGATTCGAACCCGCGACCTTCCACATCTGAGGTGGATGTTCCAACCACTAGGCCACTGGAGCAGTCTGCAAAATTTTGCCAAATATCTAGTAATTTTGGAAAAGAAGTTTCCATTTTAGTGATGGTGGTGATATTTTAGGGTGGATTGCATCATTTGAACAAATCAGAAAGCCCTAATTACCAAAATACTTTCTGTCAAATTTGATCGATTTAATCCAAACATTTTATGAGAAGTCATTTTAAATTGTCCATTTTTAGTTAAGGCATCCATACTTTATAGTGGATCAGAATTATTTGAATAAATTTGAAAGCCCTTTATATCAGGATGCTTTCAATCAAATTTGGTAAAATTCTGTTAAGAGGCATTTGAAAAGAAGTCATTTTTAGGTTTTCTATATTTTATAATGGTGGTCATACTGAACTGAAAGAACTTTATGCTCTGCAAAATGATTTCTGTCAAGTTGTATTTGAGAAGATGTCATTCAAAGATTTATCTTTCTTTCAGTAATGATGGCAGATCAGCATCATTCAAACAAATTTGAAGCTAGGATGCTTTGTGTCAAATTTGGTAAAATTCTGTTCAGCGGTTTTTGAGAATAAGACATCAACAGTAATTGTTAAATGATGATGCATGGTAGATAAATATGCCTCTTCCATACCTTAATAAAGCCCTCCACAAACTCCGAAGAAACTCAAGTTATTATAATAAAAACATGTTTTCTATTCTTTCAAAGTGACCTTGACATTTGACCCCAAAATCAATAGGCTTACTTTTTACCATACATACAAGTTATGTATAAACCTTTGTGAAGGTATATGGCTGATATGTAAACCGTTTTCTGTCATTTGTCACAGTGACCCTGACCCTTTCACAGACAAACCAACAGAACTGATCCACAAGAGGAAGCTGTCCACAAAGTCTGGTAACTGTAGATGGTGAAGAACACCAGTTATTGTGCAGAAACCATTTCTATTTATTTATTTAGTCAAATCAAGCTTGACCTTTGACCTTTTAGTTCTTCCTTACCACAAATGTAAGCTATCCACAAAGTTTGGTAAGTGTGGAGTTATTGTGCTGCAAATATTTGTCTTTTCTCACTTACAATGACTTTGACCATGAAATATATCCCAGGTGCAAACCATCCACAAAGTTTGGTAATTGTAAATGATTGTCAAATCAAGTTATTGTGCAGAAGAGAATTTGTGATGGATGGATGGACATCCTAATGTGATATTGCTCTGCCTTTTGGCTTATGCATAACAACGAATAAATCTACAGAGTTAATAATCATTAACACATTTATTCATAGAATAAATACTGAAACTAAAACAATATTCCAAGTTTGCTTTATAAGAATTAAAGCATTTTTTAATATCTTAGTTAGAAATCTTGCAAAGTTTGAGTGTTCAAACTTAATCTTAAAATTTTTTTACTTGATCAAGGTGTTCCAAATTTGAAAAGGACTTTTAAAGAAGAAAAATAAAATGAAGGGGGAATTAAATGTTTCTGTTGTAAGGTGAAAAAAAAAAATTCTTTGTAAAATGATGTATGTGTGTGTGTCGTGTGTTTTGTATTTTTAACATAGCTTTAAAACATTTTTAGTTATAGTGCTACGATGTCTGCAGTGTTACAGTTTATAGTGATGTCTAGCACTGGGAAATCGTGCCGTAGACATGTAACATCATGTCCATCCTAGTCACATTATCCTGACGCCAGGTCAACCAGTCCTAACACTAACCTCTTAATACTGACTGCCTAGCGAGGCAGCTGTCAGTACCATTTTTATAAGTCTTTGGTATAACTTGTTGGGGTTTGAACCTGCAACCTCCCGTATCTGAGGTGGATGCTCTAACACTAAGCCACCAGAGTGATCCCATTGTATAACAAAAATTGTCCAAGAAAAGTTGATTATTTTCTTGGAAAGTCTGATTTATTTGCTGGGCAAGAGAAATTTACTTTCATTTGTCCAGTGGGCAAAATTCAAATTTGTCTAGCCCTGATAATGTAGACCTTACAACACATAATTTAAATCCAGAGCTGCCATCATATTATGTAGACCCAGATCTGCCATCACATACTGCAGCAGCAGGTTCGAGTTCTTGACAGTTATTCTACTTATAAAGCTAACAGTGTTGGCAAGTTGGTACATTCAAACTGAAATGTTGAAAAATTTACTTAATAAAGGTGGTCCCAAATTTGAAAAGGACTTTTAAAGAATAAAAAAAGGAGAGGATCATTAATTTTTTATGTATGGAAAAAAAACCCCAAAAAACATTGTGTAATAAAATTTGTCCATGGCAAGTTGCTTATTTTCCTGGGCAAATTTGATTCATTTGCTGGGTAAGAAACAACTTACTTTTATTTGACCTGAAGGCAAGTGGGAAAATATTCAGTTTTTCAAGCCTTGATAAAGTAGACCCAGAACTACCATCACATACTGTAAATCCAGTTCTATCATACATAATACAGATCTTCCATAACATATGTAAACTCAGAGCTGCCATCACAAAATGAAGACTCGGATCTGACATCACATAATATAGACCCAGGTCTGACATCACATAATATGGACCCAGACCTGCCATCACATAATACAGACCCAGGTCTGCCATCACATAATATAGACCCAGGTCTGCCATCACATAATACAGACCCAGGTCTGACATCACATAATATAGACCCAGGTCTGACATCACATAATATAGACCCAGGTCTGCCATCACATGATATGGACCCAGATCTGCTATCACATACTGCAGCAGCAGGTTGGAGTTCTTGCTATTTATTCTACTTATAAAAGTCAACCATGTTGACCCTGATTTGTTGGCACATTATGTGATGTCAGAGTTGTTCCTGCAATGTTTGCAGTTGGTTGCATGCTATCAAGGGTGAATATTTTAGTCTTGTAAAAGAATTTCATTTATCAACGAGTCCTTTAACATGGATGCATCTGCCAATTTTGATTTGTCAATAAGTCAACAATGAAGGAAAATTCATCACATTACAGTGACTACAAGAAATGCACATATGTGGGTTATGGTCGTTATGTCTTCTTAACCGAGATCTATTGCAAGCTGTGGGCAGAAGTTGCACACATTAGAATCCTGCTGCAGGTGGTCTGTTGAAAGGATGACATTTCTCAAAACACTCATCTGGTTCTTCATAATAAAGAAAACTACCATGGACAGCACATTATATGCCCACCCTGTTTTTAATTGTCTTCTGTATAGGCACCAGTATGTAGGGTGTGATGGACTGGAGATTTCTGGCAAAGCACATGACCTTAGGTCAAGGTATGCAGTGTTTAAATAAGCTTTTTACGAACAAACAATTATTTTTTTTATTGGAGTTCCCTTGACCACGACTTTCTATCTTTAGACCCCATAAACTATATAGGTATTTTTATTACCCCAAGTTCAAGCCATCCACAAAGTTTGTTTAAAGAATTTACTTTACTTATAAAAATTCTTCGGTAAAACCAATTTTTATTTACACCGGTGACCACGACCTTTTAACTTTTGACCAAAGATCAACAGGCCTTTTCCATGCCACTGCTACTAGCTCTCTGCAAACTTTCAGTGAGGTGGATGGTCCAGAACTAGAGCTATTATGCAAAAAGCATTATTCTTCAGTGACCTTGACCTCTGACCTTTTCTGACGTCAGCAGGCTTCTTTCTTATCCAAGATACAATTTGTCCACAACCTATGTTTCTGGTACATGGCAATAACTGAAATTCTTGAGCAGAAACCACTATTCTCCTTTCAGTCACACTAACCTTGACCTTTGACCTTTTAAACCAAAAATCAACAGGCTTCTACCTTTCCACAAGTGCAAGCTGTCGCCAAAGTGTGGTCCCGGTCTGTGATGTGGAACTAATGTTTTTGTACAGAAACCATTCCTTGTCTTTCAGGCAGGACATTGAACTTTGGACATTTGACTCCAAAATCAATAGGTTTCTATATTATCCCAACTGCAAAATGCAAGTCATTCACACCATTTCAAAGTATGTGATACTGAACTGGTGTTATTGAGTAGAAACCATTATTTTGCTTGTAGCTGCAGTGACCTTGACCACTGACCCTGAAATTAATAGAGTTCATTCTTACTTCAAGTGCAAGCAGTCCATAAAGTTGGTAGCTATAAATGGTGGCCAACTCAAGTTACTGTTTGGAAAAGAAACTAGTGACAGATGAATGTCCAGACCACATAATAAGATAACTCCTTATGGTGGGCATATAATGCAAAACAGCTGCCACAAATTCTCTATAGTCCTGTAGCAAATGCTTTTGTATAATGTGGTTTTTCCTGCACAACACTGGACAAATATCCAGTATGTTATTTTAACTGCAGGTAAATGGCAATGTATCAATAAAAAAATCCAACCTTTCACTTAATTGTTGGACAGGAAAACCATTCAGTGAACGACTTGAGTGCAGGTCTATAAAGTATTCCTTGATTAGGATGGAAGGAAGTGTAGCTGCATTGTACTCTTTAATCTGTTGCCAGTAGAACAGACAAGAATTACTCAAACATTACAAAACCTTAAAGGGGGTGGGAGGCTTCCTGGGGGCCTTACGTCATACCCAACTATTGTATATATCCAAGATGGGCACCCTGTTCAACACCCAAATTGAATGGCTTTTGCACATTTTTGTTGAAGTCACCATATGATTATTATTTTTTTTTTTTATTATGTTCACTGACATCTAACAATTTAGAATAAGTGTGTATACAGTTCATGAAAACACTGACAAATACTGGAGTACTTATTTCAGTGTAGATATATGGTAAGTGTTTTTTAAGTCATGCTTAAACAGTGATGGAGGCAATTTGTGTGTGTGGCTAGGGATGTATTCCTAGCATCAAGTCAAAGTTACTAAATCATTGCTAATTAAATGGGTGTTAGGTTGTGTAAAGAATGGAAAGGCTGTTCTCCATTATCTGCTGAAAATAAGTCAGCAGGAATCAGGACAAAAGAATCTGGAGGGTGGAAATTGAGAGACAGAACACCTTGTGTGTAATGATGGTATTAAGTGCTTGTAGAATTCTAACAATCTTTGCACACGACTTCACAGTTTAACCTGAGTGGCCACACGCTCAAGTTGTCACTTACTTGTATTAAATACCTCCGCAGACCAAGCATTAGATACATCTTCAAGCTATTGACTGCTAACCAAACAACAACTTCAAACAGATCAAGTGCTTTCTAGAAGTCTGCACAAAAAAGCCAGTGAGCTCACTCCTGGCATAAGGCGACAGTGACAATTTTAGCCACATTCAAAGAGCCGTTATTGAAATGGATATGAAAATCAATGGGCTGAACAAATGTCTTAAGAAAACAGAGCCCACTTATTATGCTATTGAAGGCACACCAATTGTTATTAATATTTCATTAACGTCAGCTTCCACAATAATCTCATTCAACAATTTATTTCTTGCCTCAGTAGCAGAGTGACTTGATACTCCCATGGCCCATGAAAGCCAATTTTGATCTTCGATTAGAGAGGACGGCAGCAATTGTCTCAATTAGATTTAAATAATCATATTGTGGGCATAAGCAGGGGATTTCTCCATTAGGTATGGGCCTTCTGAGAGAAGCAGCAGTAAAGCTGTCCACACATCTCTCCAAATTGAAATCAAATTGTCCTGCCATCTCACCATCATTTCCAATATTCCAGTCTATAAAAAAACAATATTATATAGAATTTCTATCTTAAATGAAAGACTTTTGGAGGAAACCCATATTATATGACCTGTGCTTTCATCAATCAAATGCTTTACAGATATAAACCTTTCAAAATGTCACTTAATAATAATGGAAATCTTTTTAGTGCTATTCTTCATACTGGATTATTTGATTATTCTGAAAACAATGAACTTTCACCAACATCTAATTTCAATCAGATTTTGAATATCATGATGTCAGAAAACATTAACATTCACTGTAAAGCTCTAAAAATAAATACCTCATTGCACTGAAAATCATAAGACCAAACATAGAGTTATCTGCCCTCACTCATCACATATTTACAAGAGTCTCTATTCACTCTTTATATAAAATAGATATATATATATATATATATATATATATATATATATATATATATATATATATATATAT
>JAECUM010020675.1:0-17383 GCA_016617855.1 Megalonaias nervosa | reverse complement strand
CACTTTTGAGTATTTACTAAAATCATCCCGTCTGTATAAACTTATCTTGATTATCAGTATATGGTGTCAGTTTTATACTCAACTGCATAGCAGGTCACAATTAATTACAGCGCACGAAACATAGATTACTGTCACGGGTCTTGGGTTTTCTTCGTAGTCTGTGCACAATTTACCCTTTCTTTGGACATTTGCCTGAGTTAAAACTGTATACAAACTATTTTTGCTTTTAAAATAAATTACCGTTACAGATAATTTGTATACAAGAATAATTTAAAAGCTATTTTTTCATAATGAAAACAACAATAAAATGCCATTTAAAGTTTGTTCAGTTTATGACGTACTTTACTTCAATTCAGATACAAGTAACATATTATGCTTTCATTATTTTAGCACAAATCCTGTGGTATTTTAAATTTATATTTTATATTTTTTTGTTTTTGTTTCTTATGTTTGGAACTTAGTATGTAAAAGAGACACGGACTAAATGAATGGAGTATATTTAGAAGTTACACAAATGACTCTTCTATTTACGTTTTTCTTTAATTTTCCTTAAATGCTTGCAATGAGCATCTGTTTACTTTTGTGTATGAATCTATATACTACGATTTAAAAAAAAAAAAATAGTGCTAGGTATCGGCTTGTTTATCTAAGGGAAGTAACTGGAACAGGCTTTGTACCTAAAATAACCAAGGTGCCCCCCTCCCCCATAAGTCTAAAAATAACATATGGTGGATACCACTTGACTGGTTTCCATTTCACTTTCCGTCAAATTTCTATTAAAATAAAACTACTGAACGTTTACTCTGTTATGTATCTGTGTACGCGACCCAATAAACTGACAGCTGCAATTCCTAAGCAGACTATATAAGTTTCTCTCCGAATAAAGAATTAGAAATATTGCATGGGGATTGCACGTGTTGGGTGAATGAAAACAATATGTATTTTGGGAAAAACAGTTCGGTCTAGTTCGTATGTTTCAGCTACAAGTCAAACCATATCTCCCAATTTGCGTACATTCGTCCTTACGATTTTGTTTGGCAACATTGTGTTATGGTCCTGCCACTTGTTGTTGTTGTTTTGGGTTTGACGCCATTTATCAGAGCACGATACCTATGTATGCGGCGGCCAGTATAACTGGTGGAAGTAGAACCCGGGGAAAACTCAGGTAAGACCTACCAACCCACGGGAAGCTACTAACTTCACTGGCCGAGCCTGAGACTCGAACCCACCCAGACAACGGTGAGATGGCATTGATTGGTAAATGCAAGCCCTTTAGACACATCGTCACCCGATACCTCTCCTGCCTCTTGAAGCTTGATCTCGTTTTTGAACAATCTTGTTAGAACAACTGTATTTTTTGATAGATCAGCATTGGCGTATAGTAATTATATCAACCGAAAATGCGTATAACATCGAATCACTGTTGAACTGTCGAGTTCAGAACCATTAAAGTTTACTCGTTTAATCATGGACGTAAGTAGGTCTGGTAAGACTTCGTTTTAGGCCATTACGGGAAATGTTCAATTTTGTCGATTTTATTGACCTAGATCGTTCTAATAAAACTGTAGGCATGGTTTTGCAGACACCATGAGGTAGATAGTTGAAATTTGGCATACATATTCTGTATTGATATACAGATTGATTGAATGGACATTCAGGCTAGTGCGGCAATTGTTCAATGTCGTACACATTTTGTTAACTTGTTGACCTTAAACTTGTTTTGGCAAAACCCCAGTTAGCACAAGTTAAAAAAAACCCACACGCACGAGGTAGACAAATGGACATTCCTATAAAGGTTTTTATGCATGTATAGATGCCCTGTTTATACAGGTGATCTGTTTGTATTTTCCTGCAAATACAGTCATCTTTTAGATGTGTAAAAATGTTTACTCGTTTTTACTTGGATTATTTTGTTTAGCCAGTGTGGCAAACATGTATTACAAACACATATCTTTAGATTTTGATAGCTGAGCTACATCAACTCCTTGTATACCCCAAGACGTTATTACTTTTACCTCGATTGTCACACGTGAGTGCATGCACTATGGTATACTAGTAATAAACGATAAAAAAAATCATGCCTCCAACAAACCAACCCATCCACATTAACACGTTGCCACATGCGTTGTAGCGATGTTCAGATAATTGCTGTGATCGATGTTGGTTGCTAAGGTGGGCAAAGGTTAACTTCAGTAGTTGATTTGAACGATTATTTACGAAGTTACAATCCATAGCTTAACAGGGTGCGTGAGTATTTGTTTATTTTAATGATTTCTTGCATGTGCTCATAGGCTGTGTAAACCATTTCTTACCTGTGTGCATTGACTATATAAATGATTTTTAACCTCCGTGCATTTACTATATTAATGATTTTACCCGTGCGCCTTGACTACGTAAATTATTTCTTACCTGTGCAAACTGGCTATGTAAAGGATTTCTTACCTGTCGCATTGACTATAATGTCTTACATGTGCGCATAGGCTGTGTACACGATTTCTTACCTGTGCGCATTGACTATATAAATGATGTCTTACATGTGCGAATAGGCTGTGCAAACGATTTCTCACCTGTGCGCATCGGCTTTGTACATGATTGCTTATCTGTGCGCATTGACTATGTAAATGATTTCTTACCTGTGTGCATTGACTATTTTAACGATTTCTTACCTGTGCGCATTGACTACGTAAATGATTTCTTACCTGTGCGCATCGGCTATGTAAACGGTATTTTACCTGTGCGCATTGACTATGTAATGATTTCTTATCTGTGCGCATTGACTGTGTAAATAATTTCTTACCTGTGCGCATTGGCTATGAAAACGATTTCTTACCTGTGCGCATTGACTATGTAAACGATTTTGCAAAGCAAAGTCTGCTGGCAAACATACAAATATTTACCCGATTTTCACAGCCGGCAAATCAGAGTCGTTAGTGCTCAGGTTCCGTGTCTGTGCGCGGAGACGCTGGTGGTTTTCCAGTTCGACCAGCACCATGATGAAATCAGCCATGCTAATTGTTTTCTCTGCTATCATCGAGTAAAGCATGGTAATTTTGCTGAGGCTATTTTATTTCGCTAGCGAAATCATTGTTCCAGTACCACAATCTACGCCTGTTACTGTTGATTCGCTCCGTCAAGAATCCGTGATTCCCGCCAGGTCAAGGCCAACAGTAGCTTGAGAGGTCAAGCCCAACAGTAGCTTGACATGTCCAGTCCACATATGGCAGCATAGCGTTTCTCGTGATGATTTCATCTCGTAACTGTTGTTCTACTTGAATTATTTTCTCACGTCCGTGTCTTTCAGGGTCTATCATAGCTCTTCTATTAATAAGGTAATCACGTAGCATAATTGCTCGAAACTCTTGTCTGGATCAGGTGTTACATGCACACGCATTTCTGACCAATTACTCTTTTTTACTGGTACAACTCTCATAAAATTATATAAAATCGTTACCTGAGGAATATTGAAGCCCACGCCGATTGTGCGTTTTCTGGGGCCTAGCAGCACATTCATATAGAAACAAAGAAATCGCAATGGTGTCTGAAATAATCGTTATTGTCTTTGCCCAAAAACTATTCCACGGACAAGGCGTATTTGGTAAATATCAGTCGATATTTTTCTCTTATTGGTTTAACATTATGAACGGTGAAAAAACAGCCCCTGAGAGTTTTGGTACCTTGTGTATCAGTCTATGTTTGAGCTTTTTCACTTGTTAATGCTATTAAGTCCAAGAGGGCCTGGAGCTGGTATTGGTATGTTAGAGTGGTTCCAACTGTCAATTTCTAATTGTCTCTCAGCAAGATCGTATATGAACTTATATGATGGTCTTGTAACACCATTCTGACGCAGGTATTGATCAATAAATTTAATAAAATTGCTATCATTGTTAGCAACCGCTTTCAGCAGATCCAACATTCCGCAACCTCATCACCACATTCAGAATCCATCATATATACGTAATAACTAATCCCGAACACAAACACCAAAGAAGATTAAATGCTCGTCCAAATAGATGCTGAATCCCTTAAACTGAGTTTCATTTCCGGCTACAAACGACCCTGTTGGTGTAGATGTGTAAGATTCTTTAACATCACCGTAGTTAGTTCCGGATAAGATGAACAAAAATGTTGCGAACTTTGGCACCTTTAAGATGTAAGGTTTAGGTGTAAGAAAAGCATCCACGACAACATAAACAACAAGTGGATTATTTTCTAGGCCAGTGTTTCCCAAACTTATAATATTCGCGTACTCCTTTTTGGGACATCGGTCTTATTGGTGTACACCTTCTCCCAGTGCCGTTATGATATTTTTAGGCGAGTTTTAGTGATTTATTTTCTGCCGCGTACTCATTGAAACCCATTCGCTTATCAGCAGTGGTACGAATACCATATTTTGGGAAATACTGTTCTAGGTCCTTAGTTTGTTTCTCCGCTTCACTGGTTAATATTCCTTCAGCTGCGTTCCTTCAAACTTACTCGGTTCATTGGTGAAGGTATAGTCTGGAATCTTACTAATATATTCTAATATCCTCAGGCCAACCGAGAATTGATATCAGGGACGACTGTGCAATATTAATCGCGTACGTTGGAGATTCGATTGCGATGAATGCAAGGTCATGCTCACGAATAAACATTTTATAATCGCGAATTGGTCACCAAGGAAACCCTCCGTCGAATCTCTTCATGGATTGATTAAGCTGGTACGTACCCGGAGAAAGTCGAAGAACGATCCAGGCAATGTCACTGACAGAGGAAAACAAAATCGAATTATTTGTGCCGGAATCTCCCAAATGGCGTAATCACAAATTAGGTCAACTGCGATTAACGGACAACGATGTTAGTGCAATTTTAAGTGTGCCACCTACCCCAAACGGCGGTGATAAGTGTAGATAAGTTACATACAATTCTGAATTTGTTGATGAAATCGTGATCATCGAATTAATGATCGGTTTGTGTTTGCAACGTAACGCTGCATGACATAATATATTTCTCGTTAAACAGGAAGTGCTCCAGAATTCATCATTAGTGTTATATAAATCATTGATGTCTTCAATGATTTCTTGCATCAAGAAACGAAACGTCGCCATGATATTGTTGATGAACAACCGCTGACAAAATTGATGCGGCATCGTTAATAGCTTTCGGTGTTTTGTTACCCGCAATAACTGACTCTACAAATATGTCTAATGGTTCCAAAAGGTCACGAGGTTCACATAGTTTACCAAAGCATTCCCCTTGTTTCAGTTATTGTTTGATTTGTGGTTCGTACGACGGTCCAGGCTCGGGTGCATCTACGAATTCTTATTCGTGTGGACGTGCTTGTTGCCTTAGACCTCGTTTTTCAGGTTTCACTTTTCTTCTTTGTTTTCATTGAGTCTTCAAATATTTTTTTGCTTTTCGTTAAGGTTTCAGATTGATCTGTATAAGATTTGTTATTATAATATTCCCACGTCTCGCAAGCGGCTTTTGTATCCAGTAATCTCCCTTAATACCCACCTAGGCTATGTGTTGTTTAATGCTTTTTTTCAACACATATTGTTTCCATTCGGTAGGTATGTTAAGAGCATGTATGGGATTTTTTAAGATCCACTGGAGTACTTTGTTATTCAAATGTTGTGGTGGTGCTTTCATCATTGATTCGTAAACGGCTGGTGTTTGTGGTGGAAGCTTCTCAAATGCCGATTACCGTCTTCATGACGTACAGGGATAACTTTTGCGGTCAAGCGTTCAATTGTTTCCTCGTTGCTTTCTTAATATCATTGGCGCATTTTGCTTTCTTATGAATTGGACCTGGACCGAGATTAATTATCGATTAAAACATTCGTTCGAAGCCCAGGACGAGATCTTTCCGTGCAGTGTGACTTGACAGCAAGATATGTTTGGTTCGCTGACATAGATGAAACCACGAAGAAGTTCCAAGTGTTCTCGAGTAGATTTACGGCGTACGTCAACATTCTCATATGACATTATCGGAAGCTGTCTCTGTGTTTTAAATTACTTTATCATAATCGTTTTAAATGTTTCGTAAAACACGTTCATGTCCAGACTGGCTCGATACTCTCGTGGTCAATTAGTCATGTTAATAGTAAAGAGACTATATGGGTCATGGGTTACCTCCGCAAACATTTTCCGAAACTCATCTCACGAGTAGTCGTTGCACACCAATAAATGTTTGCAAGACCATGACCGTCAACGCAACTAAATATCACTAACATGTTTCAGTTGTGTAGGATTAATTTAGGTACGTGTGCCTATCGTTGTGTGACATATATCACATCTGTGTTGTGTGCAAAATATTTATTTTCGCTGGTCTATTTTGGTGTTCAAGAATCCCATTATTAAACAGCGAATAATCTTTCGGATAATCACTTGTGTCAAAATTGTGTACAAGTATGTTATCATTGATCGTCAGTGGTCATATGGATAAGAAGTGAAGAAGTGTCCATGTAGAGGATATTGATAAGATCTGATAAAACAGACTGATCTTAACAATCTGAAACGCGTACATGAGCAGCTTTGACAAATCCAATACGGACGCAGCAACATAAATTGTCTTTGCCAACTTTAGCTAGGCTTTTATATGCTGTACACAGCTACGAGTCCGCCGTCAAATAGCTTAAGTGACTCAAATGCAGGGCCAGCAACAAGCCTGCGAAGTTTATCTTCTTCACTATCTTAATCGAGACCGACATGAATTCGCTTTCACAAATTTTCCATCGCCTGACGATTGTTCTAGGGTTTAAGGAAATCTTTCACAAGCTCGTTCTTGTCCTGTTTGCTCAGATCTGTATTCATCTGGATATATGGAGTCATCCACGTACTTTGTCAAAACTTGAGCACCCTGTGGTCTCGTCGCACACTCACACGTACTAGAATATAATGCTACACACGTACAATATAGCTGCTCTTAATTCTCAGGTTAGGAACCAGTTCGGTGCATTCTGTATAAGGACGACATAACTCCTCATTGAGCTGGCACTGATACGGAGACATCCATGACTTGGGTACAGTCGTTGCTTCTGGTGCTAGTGTGTAGTCGTTGTGAGGGTGGTAGAAGTTTTCTGGATACTCCAGATCAACTTCACGAAAGTACCCGATGTCGCTGTTACGATTGTATCCACATATCTGTTTGCGTATATTTACGGTTGTGGGGCCAATCGATTCAAACCTACGAACAGGCATGGGTTGCATCATTGTGCATTCATTCAGATTGTTTGTGAGAAGATACACAAGGTAATTAATTGGGACAGCGAGTACATAGCGATCTATGTTTGTATTGTTGGCTCGCCATTGTTATATCGTGTCGAATAACACGTTCAGTAACAGATGCTGATCAATATCGGTAATTCCAGCTCAACCTTAGATTTTGACAGAAGCGGATCGGTGACGAAAAGTAGTGCACATCATCGAGATTGTACACATGCATGGCAGTATGACAAAATATCTCAAAGACATCCGCTAGTAGAAGCACGTAGGTGCGTAATCACAGATTACGGATGTCACCAAAGTTTTGACAACCAAACGTAGAACAGACACTGATTGAACGTGCGTAGTCTTTGGCGGAAATACCTTTGTAATACAATGATTAATGAAATGCCTCGATCGTAGGGTGTTTCTACAATCACAGGTTTTGCGAATCATTGACTGCGCTCAAGATCATATTTGAAAACAAATACGCATTGTCGGCAAAGCGGATTAGAAGAAGTTACTCCGATGCGATATTTCGGGCATGGTCGAGCACCTGGACCAGGACGCAAAGCATTTAAATGCGATTTTCAGTAGTCGTAATTGCAAGTTCTGCCGCAGAGTTAATATTTCCAAGGCATACGCTTATGCATTGAATACATCCTAATACCAGTACGTTATATTTTCTAATGGATATGTTTTCGATTGATAGTATACGTAATTTAAAACTTTTGTTCTACTCATTAAATATATAGAGTTGTAGAAATATTCTAGGTGGATAATATTTGATTGCACAGCTGAGTGTGACTGTAATTTTCATGCTCGAGGAAGTTTGTAGCAAACAAACCTTTCTCATCAGTCCGCATTTACTAAGGATTACCATAAAATAGATTTTTAATTTGAATATAGCTGTTTGCAATGTGGTATTTGGCCAAATAACAATACGCTAATCATTACAAAATATTATACCAACATGCTGAATGACATGTTCAAAAGTAATTAATATGCAAAGTTAAATTATATTTTTACGAGGAACTTTATGTGCATTGCATCTGGTGCTCACCAAAGAATAAGGGAGATAACTGTATATTGATTTTAGGCATGATGAGCTAGATATAAATAGACTAGCATGTACACCAAGGACTCACGGTACTAATTCAGTTCCCATAGTAAACATATGCAAACACCATGATATTAAAAATTAAATAACTTAAAATTTCTGAGTGCTCATGATCAAACCTATATTTATCAGTATAGATGAAACCTGGATGTCAGCTTCTGTGTAGAGGAAAGGATATGAGCCGCGGCATTTTCTGGACCTGCATGTGTTTGAAATATGTGCTTTCAATTCCGCACCAAAGAGTCAGGGCTAAATTTAGTAATGAGTGTTCCAAACTCAAGACTGTTAAAGGACTGGAATTCCATCAATAAAACAATATCTCTATTTTTTCACTAACAACTAGGATCAGCTCTCAAAAGATTATTTTTCCTAAAACATAACTTACATTATTAACCAATCCTGACCAGCCAAACCCATGTATACTCTATTTAATGTTCACCCATTTCCAGGCTGGTTCCCATTTTTCCATACCATTAGTACCGTGTGTCCTGAAGTGATGGTGCAACTGTTTGCCTGCGGTATTCTAACTTGAACGGATGGGGGTGGGGATCGATATAAAGACTTTCCAGAAACTGATGAAATAGTTTTTAAGGAATATCAGAATCGCCTATTGTGACTACTTAAAAGTAACAGCAACAGATATTTTTCCTTTAAGTAGAGCATATAAGGTGTGTAAATATTAAAAGGTAATAATGTGTAACTATGTGATCTTTTTTTGCAGGAAACTTGGTGTTTTCATTGATACCGAACGCAATATTCTGCGGGGTGATATATTTGTGATATATGCGGGACATCATTTTAATTATATATTTTTGTTTTCTTGAATGAGGCCCACTCTTGTCATTTTCAATATATAGAACTGTGCGAACACTTTCGTTGATCATAAATTTTAATGTAACCTTAAACTTTATTGTTAGCAAATAAATTGTATAAGGAGTTAAATTATGCAGCATAAGGCTCTTGATGTACTTCTTTACGTATCTGTAAAGGATACATATACCGTATCTGTAAAGGATACACATACCGTATCTGTAAAGGATACACATATCGTATCTGTAAAGGATACACATACCGTATCTGTAAAGGATACACATACCGTATCTGTAAAGGATACATTTACCGTGTCTGTAAAGGATACTCATACCGTATCTGTAAAGGATACACATACCGTATGTGTAAAGGATACACATACCGCATTTGTAAAGGATACTTACACAAACATATTTCATTTGTTTTCAAATACGTACTTCACACGTATTTCTATTCTTTGTAAATGCCTAGCTTGAGAAGCTTGATAGGTAATTAAAGAAGCCTGTTGAATTATATGCTGTATGGAAAGAGGTCTGCAAACAATGTTAAATAAGCGTGAATATGAGTAATATACAGTGAGTAAAGCATATTTGAACAGGTAAATTACAAACATGAATATTCCCTAAAATAATTTTTGATGGCGTTTTCTGCACTATCACGCTAGTGCTAATTAAATTTTAATATTTTAAATTAGTTGTTTAGTATAAAAGTTAATAGTGCATAAATGATGCAAGTATACTAAACTAAGTAAATTTACAGAGAAAGCGTGTTGATGAATTAACATGGTTCTCCTGTGGAGCGGAAATATATGTAAAAATATTAATAAAGATGGCAGTTATTGCTTCAGTGGATAAACACTGATCAATATATATATATATATATATATATATATATATATATATATATATATATATATATATATATATATATATATATATATTTGTGTGTGTGTGTGTGCATATCTGTATATGTATGTATAAATGTGTTTATGTGTGTGCATGTCTATGTGTATATAAATTCACTCTGTTTCACTTTCCAGAATGAAGTGTGTTTTGACCTTGACTATGAACTTTTACTTTATTTTTTCTTTGTAATCTATTTTCCTACTACTTTAATTCTCTCTCGCTTCTTATGTTGGAACATTTTAAGATATTTTTCATTCAGGGGATCCTTGACAATATGTAGATCTTTACAGTCAAATTTAACAGTTATGTTGTATGGTACATTTGTAATAATTGTACTATCCGTTGTAACCTAGTGTGAACATGATTTACATTTTGTCATTAAATACAAGGGGACTAGGAGTTTGGCAAAAACGAAAAGATGTGTTTGAATTTGCAGGAAAAAAAAAGAAACTTCCATATATTGTTTCACAGCAATCGATCCATATGTTGAAACAGAGTGGGATATAAATATTTCTTTAGTTCTGGTACATCGTGGCGTGGCAATAATCTTCACAAATAATATAGATTTTAAAGTTCAAGACGGATCAAGGATATCAAAGGAATTATGAGTTCTCTTGATACAGAAGTTGGGAATCACCATCTAACACTTATAAATATGTATTGCCCAAACGACGATTCTCCAAAGTTTTTCGATGTTGGTAAGTCAGTCATCTAGGAGTACGAAAATCGTACCACTGTCATCTTTATAATCCGGAGATTAAACAGCATACATGGATTCAGATTAAAATGGCACGGTTCGAATTTTTCTTGATAAACAAAGACCTTAAGTTTGATTCATGTTAAAACTAAACACATATGTCCCAGCTGACCATTTCCCAGAAATACTCACCATTCATTTTACACAATTTTAAAAGGACCAAGTTTCTGGAAATTCAATAACTCGTTGCTGAAAGACAAAATATATGTACAAAAGGTAAAGAAGAAACAAGAAGAAATAAAGTTACTGCTACTACTACTACTACTACTGCTGCTACTACTACTACTACTACTACTACTACTGCTACAACTAATAATAATAATAACATGACTGATAAATTATTCCCCTAAGTCCTTTTCTTAGAAATCCGCGCTCTCAAATTAGATCATTGATGTTATAGAAGAAAAGAAAAGAAAAATAGGAAAATAGGAAAAGAAATTGTTCAAGGAAACTGAACATTTGGAAAATGGACTAAAAACAAATTTTAATATATTAAAAATTGACAATTCGGCTTGAAGAAATACGAAAGAAAAAAAGATAAATGGATAGAAGAAGCAGGAAAAACAACATTGTATTTTTGTAGCTTAGAAAAACGACATTATATGAACAAAACATTAGCAAAAATGAAGATAAGTCAAGGGCAAACAAATACTGATAAATTTTGAATGAGGTGAAAATGTTAAATGATACATTATTTAGTAAACAAGATATTAAAACTGGACGATACACTGGGAAGATCTGAGATACCAAAATTGACACAAGATGAATTAAAATTTTAGGGCCCAATAACTCTTCCGGAATCTTCAACACGTCTAAGGAACATATATAATGGTAAAAAGTCGAGGAAGAGCTAGATTCACTATTGAATTTCACAAATTCTTTTCGAACGATTTTGGACAGCTTTTGATAAATTCAATAAGCCAAGGATTCTAAAAAAGGATTTTATCTTTAACATAGAGGGAGAAAATTATCAAACTTTTGCAAAAGGAAAATAAATGAAAGGAATATATGAAAACTTGCAGATCCATTACTTTGTTAAAATGTTGTGGTTTTTTTTTTATCAAATAGCATCATCAATTATAGACAGCAGAGTAACAAAATTTTAGCCAAAATTAATGCATGAAAGTCGAAAGGCTTGATGAAAAGTAGGGATATGGCGGAAGTAGTCAGACTGATATATGATACTATATGCCTTACAGAAGAGAATATGATGAAAGGTAGGGATATGGCGGAAGTAGTCAGGCTGATATATGATACTATATGCCTTACAGAAGAGAATGGTATTATTTTACAGGTTATTTGAAAAAGCTTGTTACACTGTTCCTTGGAGATATATACACTAATGCTATATATGCAAAAACACGTTCACGATGACGGCCATATTGGATATCGATCAGTTTCATTTAGAAAAAACTAAACGTTCTAAGAAGCCGCTATATGCGTGTGTGTGTGTGTGTGTGTGTGTGTGTGTGTGTGTGTAATTTGGATTTTTAACGTAGCTTTAACAATTCTTCAGTCATATCGCTACGATGTCTGCAGTATGGTAGTTTATAGTGATGTCTAGCACTGGGGTATCTTGCCGCAGACATGTAGCATGATGTCCCACCCAGTCACATTATCCTGACACCAGGCCTACCAGCCCTAACACTAACCTCTTAATGCTGAGCGCCAAGCGAGGCAGCTGTTAGTACCATTTTTATAAGTCTTTGGTATGACTCTGCCGGGCATCGAACCCACGACCTCCCGCATCCGAGGCGGACGCTTTAACCACTAGGCCACCGGAGCGCTCGCCACTATATGCAAATCCCATGTACATTAACAGTCATTAACAGTATTATTACGGAGCGTTTGCCTCTTTCCCCCTTTGGATCCAGACCCAAAGCCACAGTCTTTATCTCCCGATGATTGGGCAATTAAGCTACATACAAGAAATGCGCAACCCATGGATTAATAATCCACGAAAGTGGTCATAACTTATACACATTTATTAGGCTGCATACGGCTACGAGGCAGCAGTGTTGAATCTATCAATACTTCCCAGGCTATAAAAAGCTTGCTGTGTGAATAATTTCATCCACAACTGAGGTAGAATATATCAAAACGATCGAGCTTGTGTGAAGTTAGAGAGAGAGAGAGAGAGAGAGAGAGAGAGAGAGAGAGAGAGAAACAAAAACTTGGCCCAATCGAACTGTAATAAAGGAGACTATTCATGATGAATTCCAACGGAAAACTGTGTTTATTGGAATTCTAGAATACTTGCTATAGAAAATCACATTCCGCATATAGATATAGGTATACGTAAGTGTTACAGTTTAGATATAAAAATACATATAAAATACATTATTCCTTCAAGCTTACCAACTTCATACATTTCCGAACTTTAGAGTGATTTTGTTAGAAGATCTTAGCTAATATTAAAATAATATCTGAAAAGAGTTTGGAAATATCTGGAAATTACTTTATGTGCTAACAATTACTCGAGGCATAAATAGTAATAGCTTATTTATCTATATTAGCTCATAAAGCGAGAGGCCCATCATGTTTTGTCCAAAAGATTTCTTAATTTTAAATATGTCGTTTTCATTTACAGTGTCAACGAAAGCAACAGCCGTAACAACTAACGCGCCGTCCTGTCAGACAAGATCGCAGGTTCGAATCTAAGTTTCACGCAAAATTGTTCTTTATAAGAGGGGAGACAACTGAGCCTAGCCGGTGAATGTGGAAGTCAGATTTGATGATTGTAAGGTCGATTTCAGTAACGGATAGGTGACACGCATACTCTTTGAATCGTATCTGAAACTTGTATGTATGTATGTATGTATATATATGTATATATATATATATATATATATATATATATATATATATATATATATATATATATATATATATATATATATATATATATATATATATATATATATATATATACATACATACATACATATATATAATGAATAACATATACACAAATCTATATACAGATATATACACAGATCTATATACAGATATATACACAGATCTATGCACATATATACACAGGTCTATACACAGATATATACACAGATCTATGCACATATATACATAGATCTATACACAGATATATACACAGGTCTATGCACATATATACACAGATCTATACACAGATCTATGCACATATATACACAGATCTATACACACATGTGTTGTGGTGTTCGGGGTGCTCTGGGAGGGGTAGTACCTCTGGCAGGGGGGCATGTCGTGCTCTTTAGGGAGTAGCTCGGCCACCGTTGGTCCCCACCAGGCGCTCAGCTCTCACCTGTGGCTCCAAGAAGCTGTAGCATGCACAGCGGCCACACCACGGGCAACGGCTTCGACTGGCCGGCTAAACCAGGTTGAGGGTAGCTGACGGGTCTCAAACCCTCGGTTAGTTAGAAGCTTGCCTATCCTTGCATGCAAAGCCAGCTTCGGCAGACTGGGCGGAAGAGATCAACTGTATGATCCAACGGCCAAGAAGGCGAATCTGCAAACGCTTTGTGGAGAGCGCAGGGCATGACTAGGCACTGAAGACGTCATGGCCATTCAATGCAGCCGAAGTAGTAACCAGCCGTGACGAATCTTCGTACCACTGGGTCCCAACTACCAAGGCCGAGAGAGTGAGGCTGTCTCTGTGCAAAGGCTGTTTCACTTAAATCTCCTTCACGCACAGGTTAGTTGTGCACTCATCATCTAGCATCATCACACTCATCATCACCTACCAAAGTCCTACGGCGATGGGCGACTGGCGAAGCAACAGGTGGAGGTGACCACTGGGAGTTGTAGTCAGAGACCTGCACGTAGGCGGCCCTTGGACAAGTGGTCGCTCTGCTCTGTACCCAGGGCAGCGGAACAGTTCGGCAGCATCCAGGGCGACTGAGCAGACCTTTTTAGGACAGCGCTGCTCACCCTGTATAGGGAGGGGCCTAGAAAAGGTGGCCTAAAAAATAGCCTGCCCTTCAAAATCTGGCCAGTTTGCCGCGGCTGGCAAGATCATCCACATCTGCGGTCGAAACCAAGAAAGAAAGAAACTTATTATTGGAGCATGGAACATCCGTACTCTTATGGACAAAAAGAACATAGCAAGACCTTACAGGAGAACAGCCCTAATTGCTAAGGAGCTTTCACGCTACAGTATCGATATTGCGGCCTTGAGTGAAACCAGGTTTGCAGAGGAGGGTTCTCTGACGGAGCTTGCAAGCGGCTACACCTTCTTCTGGAAAGGAAAAGCCCAAAACGAAGACAGGATACACGGAGTCGGCCTGGCTATCAAATCAAGCCTTCTGAAGCAGCTTCCGGACCTGCCTGTTGGTATTAATGAGAGGCTAATGAAAATGCGGCTACCTATAAGCCACAAACGCCACGCAACAATCATCAGCGCCTACGCCCCTACCCTCACGAGCCCAGCGGAAACCATCGAGCAGTTCTATGCGGACCTTAGCTCTGTACTATGCTCAATTCCAGCTGATGACAAAATCATACTACTGGGAGACTTCAACGCCCGTGTTGGCTGTGACTATGGTCAATGGAAAGGTGTACTTGGCAAGCACGGTGTCGGCAAGATGAACAACAACCGCCTGCTGTTACTCAGCAAATGCGCAGAATTTGACCTCCTTATCACTAACTCAATGTTCAGAATGGCGAACAAACACAAGAACACTTGGATGCACCCCAGATCTCGCCAATGGCACCTAATCGACTATGTAATAGTCCGTCAGCGCGATGCCCAGGATGTTGTCATCACCAAGGCCATGCGAGGAGCGGAATGTTGGACAGACCACAGACTTGTCCGAACCACCCTAAAACTGCGCATCGCCCCACATCATCCAAGGCGCCCTAGGCATATGCGCACAGCCTTCAACATTGTCAAACTCCAGCAGTCCTCCATCCAGCTTGATTTCCAGAAGAGCCTAGATGAAAAAATGTCTACCAACGGACCTTTACATGGAAGTGCCTCTGAGAAATGGAACAAGCTCAGGGACATTATAAGAGAGACAGCTATGGCAACTCTGGGCTGGTTCGACGAGAACAACGATGCCATTGAAGATCTGCTTGCCAGAAAAAATAAAGCATTCATGGACTGGCAGAATGACCCAAACTCCATCCCCAAAAAAGACCGCTTCAAATCCTATCAAGCTGAGGCTCAGAGAGAAATCCGCAAGATGCATGACCAGTGGTGGGAAAGGAAAGCTAATGAAGTGCAACGCTATGCCGACACTAACAACTCCAAAGAGGTCTACAGTGCCATCAAGTCAATCTTCGGCCCTTCAAAGTCTGGTTCTGCCCCCTTGCTTGCTGCAGATGGCAGTACACTAATAAAGGACAAGGCTGGCATTAAGGCCAGATGGAAAGAGCACTTTAGCCAGCTCCTAAACCTGCCCTCATCGGTTAGCCATTCTGCTCTTGAACAAATACCCCAACAGCCAACGCATGACCAACTGAATGTTCCGCCAACGATAGAGGAGTTGAGGACGGCCATTGAACAAATGAACTGTGGCAGGGCACCTGGTAAGGATGGCATCCCAGCGGAGGTGTACAAGGCTCTCAGTGAACAGACTCTAGAGGTATTCCACGATGTGATGTGCTGATCAGCATCTGGACGGAAGAGGAGATGCCAGACGACCTCCACGACGCATCAATTGTAACCATCTATAAGAATAAAGGCACACGTGCGGACTGCAATAACTATAGAGGCATCTCCCTACTCTCCATAGCTGGCAAATACTTGCTCGCCTCATTCTCAACAGACTTATCGCATCAGTGTCAGAAGATAACCTACCTGAGTCCCAATGTGGTTTTCGCCCAGACCGTAGCACTGCTGACATGATCTTCGCAGTAAGACAAGTCCAAGAGAAATGCTTTGAGCAGAACATGAATCTGTATGCCGTCTTCGTGGACCTGACGAAGGCATTCGACACAGTCAACAGAGACGCACTGTGGGTAATACTCAAGAAGCTTGGTTGTCCTCAGAAGTTTACCAACCTCATCCGGTTTTTCCATGATGACATGACTGGAGAGATTCTCTCAGACAGTGAACCCTCTGAGAAATTCCCCATATCTAATGGTGTCAAACAGGGCTGCGTACTCGCTCCGGTGCTCTTCAACCTCATCTTCACGCAGGTACTGCTCCACGCCATCCATGACCTTGACCTTGGTATCTACATTAGATATCGCCTGGATGGATCAGTGTTTGATCTCAGACGCCTAGCTGCTAAAACCAAGACGCTTGAAAGACTCATCACTGAAGCACTCTTTGCAGACGACTGTGCCCTCACGGCCCATGAAGAGATTCACCTACAGACAATTGTGGACAAGTTCTCTGAAGCCTCCAATCTGTTCGGACTCACAATTAGCCTAGGAAAGACAGAAGTCCTCTTCCAGCCTGTCCCAAACACTGTCCCTTCACAACCCTGCATCACCATCGGCGACACGCAGCTGAAGAATGTGGACAGCTTTAAATACCTAGGCAGCACAATATCCAATGATGGCTCCCTGGACAAAGAGATCACTGCGAGGATCCAAAAGGCCAGCCAAGCACTCGGACGACTTCAAACCAAGGTCTTGCAGCACAAGGATATACACTTGTCAACAAAG
>JAECUM010020674.1:0-10657 GCA_016617855.1 Megalonaias nervosa | reverse complement strand
ATTGTCAATATATTTATTCGTATTTTTAGCTGTCAAATACTTATGAATTTTTCCGTTGAGCGTGCGATTAAATCGCTCGACGATGACACTTTTTCCCTTATTTCCAGTAACATATTTTTTAATGTTATTTTGCTCTAAAAACTGCTCGAAATTTTATTAAAAACTCTGCTCCATGATCAGTCCAGATTCTGTTTGGTTTTCTTTCTGTAGTTGTTATTATTTGTTTTAGCGCATCAGTTATCGATGTCCCTGTTTTATCCGAAACGGGTATACTAAACGCGTATTTGCTAAAAACATCTACAACATTAAAAAGATATCTTTTTGGAGCGCCATCAACACCAACGTTAAATTGAGCTAGATTTGACATATCAACTAAATCTATCGCCCAGATATCATCAACGGTATTTGCGACAACTTTACGTCGCGG
The DNA here is from genome assembly GCA_016617855.1 of Megalonaias nervosa. NCBI lineage: Eukaryota > Metazoa > Mollusca > Bivalvia > Unionida > Unionidae > Megalonaias > Megalonaias nervosa. The sequence continues at coordinate 10,230 of JAECUM010020674.1, read as the reverse complement.
AAACTTTTTTTTAGGTCTGTGTAGTTCTACGGCAAGATCATCATATAATTCTTTTTTTATCGAGACTAGACTCTCCGAGTCCAAGTTTATATTTTGCTCCAATAAAACCCTGGACCAGCCTTCGGTCAACACGTTCTCGCATATTTACAGGTTTCATTTCACGAAGTTCGTCTAACATTACTTTATCACAGCTGTGTTCATGTGTTCATTTTGATCGCTGTCTGGAAGTTCAATATCTCTATAGCAGCTATTATGGCGCATTGCTATTGCATCAACTTGGTTGTAAGGCTCTTGTCCTGGCAGCGGATTATCGTTTTCGTCAAGTTGTTTATCAAGAGGATTATAAGGTCCGGTATATTTATGGCCTGGCAATGTCCAACCGCCTTTTGGTCTCGGCAGTTTGCCAATTAATTTATGTATATCTATACCTGTTCCAATTATTTCTCTGTTGTTGCATTTCTGACAATATGTAACAATTTTATTTTGCTCGAGGCATATATCTCTATCACAATCGCATTGGCATGTCATTATTTATTTAGTCGTCTACTAAAATAATCTCCCTGACAACGTCAGGAGGGTAACCCGCTCCGCTTGTTTTTGGTAAAAGCATACTTTTTTTTCTTCCACAGATTGCACAAATACTTTTCAGCATTATTCTATTATTTTTTGTTTTTTCTGTTTTTTCGTCTTTATTTTCTGTTTTAGTTTTACACTTAAGACAATATGTCGACATTGTTATATTTGTAATTTAGATAAAATTTAATGCAATCTCATCATTAGCGTGAGAAGGTTGTTTGTCAAATTGCAAAATAAACTTTAAAAAATCTGGATTTTTGGTCATCTGTTTAATGAACATTACGCAATAATATCCACAAGCGGAAGTTCCAACCGGTTGAATTTGATTAGACGAATAATTTGTTATTTTCGTATCTTGTACTCTGCTCATATACTTTTTTACTGCGTCACTTGGTGGAATTCCGAACGAGTCAAAATAATTGTTATCATAAACAGCTACCCAATGTGTGCCAGATCCGTCGTTAAAATCTTGTATATTTATAACACATGAACCTAGCGTTGGTGGAATTGCCATAAGTTCATCTTTAGAATAAACTCCGTGAAAATTTTTTACTTTTTTTAGTTTATCAAGTATATCAAAATTACTTAACGCAGACTTTATCTCCTTGTTCCTGGTAACATTAGTCCTCGTCCTACTCCTAACAGATTTGGCAATAGACTTCCTGCCAATCCCGCTAGTAACGGGGCTATTGGAATAAATCCCCCTTTTCGCTGTCGTGTCTTTTTTTCGTCGTTGTCTTTCTTTTCGTCGTTGTCTTTCTTTTAGGCATTATATTTATCAATCACATAAAATTGTTACCATCGATATTCATACGAACATTTTCTTTATACCACTGCCGCGGACAATACTATTACCTTCGACTGCCTTTTTCGTTGCGCCAGATACTGCTCCAGACGCTGCTGCTAATCCTAATGTACCAAGTACTGGTAAAATTTTAGGTAGTAATGTTCTAGCTATTACAGATAGTGCCGGACCGAAGAAACCGCCATGTTTTGCCATCGCAGTTATTTGTGCAGCACTTAAATTTAAAACAAAAGGTTTTTTTGCGATCGTATTTATTTACTTGTTTTTTGGTTAACATTAATTTTGTTAAAATACCCGTTGCGTTAGGATTGACCTTTAATGAAACCTGCCTCCGTTTTGCAACAGCAGCTGCTAATTTTTTAACTTGACCATCAGTCAAATGTATTTCTTTTACAATATATTTTGTCATCTTATATAACGATTACAGATTAAACTTGAAGTAAAGTGCAAAGCACTTTAAACTTGGACTGTCATTTTACCTCCAACAGAGTCAATTGGAACAAATTTATCGCTTATTACTAACGCACACAGTTTAACTGCGCTGCTGGAGCTGCTCCTAGTGTCCAAGTAATTTCAGTATCAGCTGTGCTGTCTACAGCTCGCTCGCTATGTTTACTAACATCAAAATAAAATGTCGGATAAAGTGTACGAAATTCCTCTACTGATACCTGAGATCCATCTCCAACATCTTGATAATATTGCATTGAGTCGAGTAAATACATGTACGGTCTAGTAAAATTTTTATTAACCTCATCTGCAAAATTACATTCTATCGCCCGCTCTGGATATTACTTTGAATTTATCCTAGCATATATTCGTCTAACATCAGCGCTATCAAATATCGCATTATTTTGTTGTTGGTTGTTACGTCGAGCTTGTTGCTGAAATACAACAAATAAGTGCCGTGGTCTTTGTTCACTTTGTGTCGTTGTAACTCGCCATGTGTAGTCGGTGGTATTCGGAACTGCTGTTTGATATATTCTATGTTGCTGAAAATAAATTCTGTTTGTGTGTTTTTCCAGCATATTATTTAATTTCGCCATTTTAGTGATAGACGGAGTTATTCTTGGCATCCACAGCGCAAGTTTGTTTATGACATTATGACAAATTGTACATCAACCCCGCCACGTCGAAATAAACAATAATTTTGATCTGATCGATCTAAAATAAGCGTATGTTTAACTCCACGAAATACCTTATTATAATCCCTGCAAAAGCCAAATATTGTACTTAGTGGCAGCATCATTGTAATTTGACGTGATCCTGCTGCAAGTGCCTTTCTCTTAGCATAACCCTCATTGTAAAGTCTATGTCGAAATTCAATTGTGTTAATAGCTAAATCCAACATTGCAACGCCGTCTGCAGCTGCAGCTGGTGCTGCTCTATACCAAGATTATTACAAGCAGCAGTAAGTGAGACTCTTGTAGCGTCTTGATTAGCGGCTGCAGCTGGTGCGGCTATACCTAACGCGGCTGCATTAGCAATAAGAAAATTTCTTACAATTAGAAAATCTGCAGCAGCATCAGCTCCGTGTATCAAAACACCTTTTTGAATAAATTCTTCAGATCCCGCTATAGCAATTCCAGTATCTTTAAACCACATCATATTAGTTACAGTTGATCTGGAGTAATCGTCGGAAAATGAAATAATATTTAAGATTGTACTTGCAACTTGTAAGTGATTCGAAATATCTTCGACAGTTTGATTGACCAGCTGACATTTAGCACTTTTAAATAAACACCAACCGTCATTTATAAGAGCTACTTCTGTTCCAGCTGCAATTGCGGCAGGTGGAACAGCCACTGTCATAATCCGGCCATGAACTTCCAACATTGCTTTGTGAGGAAGTAAAAATACGTCCTCGTCTCGAGTATTAAATGTTCTTTGGCCAGCCTTATTAGGTTCGTTAGAATTTTCATCAAGATATTCAACATATTCGAATTCTGTTGCTGTGTCGTCTGTGTCATAAATTTCTGCTAAATCGAGATAATTTTGTTACAGATATTTTTTTATTTATTAGGTTATACAAAATTTTGTCATCAATGATAGGGAAGTTATTGCGGCGCTATTACTTTAGATATTAATTTTTGTATAATTTGTTCTCCTCGTGGTGATAAAAGTTTTTTTGTCGTTGTTATCATTACGCGTTGGGTTTCTTTTGTTGGTGCGATTTCTGAAATAGCTTGTTTGATTGTCGGTATACCACGTTGTGGATCGCCTTTCATTTTATCAGCTATTTTTTGCCCCACGGCAGTTCCAGCAGCAGATGCAGCTCCAGTTACAAAAGCTTTTGATGCGTCAAGTGCAATTGGTGCAACTTTATGAGCTATTCCTGGAATATTTTTTATAATTTTAGCAAATATATTTCCCAAAATCCTCCTACTATTTTTCTTCTATAAACTTTTTTCTGTTTCATTATATCTGAGGTTGTATAATTTTGTTGTCAAATCTTATAGCTCTTCTTACAAAATATGTTTACTATTGCTCGCGCAAGTGCAGGTAATAAGTAACAATTTCATTATTAAAATCTAACTGTCTTCCAGACTGATCTGTCAAATGCATATTTACTTCTGTTATTTGATTTTCAACATTTAGCGGATAATAAATAATATGACGCGGAATAATTTGCATAAGATAACCAGGCGGAACATCTGGTGAAAAACTGTATATCGTTTGTCCTTTGCTGCCTTTAGCTGAATAAGATCCAGATGCAATGGAGCAATTTACCAATATTGTGTTTACTTCAGTTATATTTACTGGATAATCACCGTCATACGTAACAACTTTATCTTTTTCATAACCGTCATTATATACACCACCTTTAAATCCTATCAGTTGTGAAATACCTCCTCCGAACAAAAGATTAACCATCATATTTTTTATTGTCATTCTAGTGCGTAACGTATTATAATTTGGTGCAAGCTCAAAATTATCAGCGTTACCTCCCTCTTTTGTTATAAGATCTTTTATTGCTTTATTTAGATCAGTTATGTTGTAGGCTCCTTGTGGAATTTTAACCCATACAGGCACCATATGCAGTGGAATATTTGGATCTGTATTGCGAACAGTAAATGAAATTTTTTAATTCCAGTTTTTACATTAGCCATAGCATTCCAACAAGTGCAGGAAATAAGTCCCATTTCATATTGTTTTCCACGATCTAGTTCTATTGGTGGAATATACTTTACTGAAAAATTTGCGCTATCTTTATCAGATTGGCTAGAGTCTAGTAATAATGTTGCTGACATTTATTATTATATTTTTATAAAATTAAATCGCCGCGATTATATCAAATCGCCTTGATTTGATATCAAATCGTGATGTAAAGTTTCGTATTCGTTAGATGTTAATAAATTTTCTGATCTCAAATTATCAAGTATGTCAATAATTTCATTGTCAATTTCAGCACCACCATTTCCAGCTTCTTTCGACGATATCAATAGCATTAATCTGCCTATCATTTCAGTAACTGATGAAAATATTCTAACTCCTTTTCCTGTTTTTTCTAAAAGTTTTTTTAATCGCTCATTATCATAATGTTTAAATAAACTTTTAAAAGTGTACCCTCCTTTTTCAGCATATTTTTTATCTATAAATTTTGATGCAGTATTTTTAAAAACACTAGCAATAACAGCATCTCTAGCTTTTTCAAAAAGTTCTTCAATATTTACCATTGGAGCTGTATCAATTTCTTTATAAGCTCCTTTACCTTCTTCTATGATATTTTTTAATTTTTTAATGAGATTATAGTATTTATCTTTTTCCCAGTTATGTATATTATCAACGTCAGAAATGTCATTTTTTTCTATAAAATTAGAATATTCTTCTGATGTTATTTCTTCTTTTGCTTTGTCTTTATATTCATCACGATTTCTTTTATATTCATGTTCTGAACTTAGTAAATCGTCTTCGGTCATTATAGGAGCTGGTAGTGTATATGCTGATTCTTCTTGTCCTTCATCTAATAATTTTGCTTCGGCACTTAAACCACTATTATGATGGCTACTGTATTGGCCATTTCTTATATTATTAATAGCCTTAATATAAAGATCAGCGATAATTCCATGTCGATATAATTTGATGTCATTATAGTAATTTTTATTTTCTAAAACTACTTTGCTGAGATGCTCATCACCCTCTTTTTTATTTCTTTTAATTTTGCAATTTTTTCGTCAGCTTTAAATTCATCTTTTTCAACGTTATGTATTCTCACATTATTAAATTCACTATATTTTTTATTAAAATCTTTATATTCGTTATCTCTTATTTTGCTATCTATATTTGCTAAATCATGGTCAAATCTTCTTTTTTCTTCTCTCTCTTTTCTAAGTTTTTCTTCTTGTTCTAACCTTTTCTCAATCGGTCTAACTACTGTTGCTTCTGCTAATCTTCGTTGAAGTTCCAGTGGAGCATTAAACAACCTTCTTAGTGCAGCTTGTCTTTCAACCGTATTATCCATATGCGCTGTAACTCAGCTAATCTTTTTCTCTCCGCATCAGATCTAGCAATAATTCCTCTAGCAGTTGCTTCTTGTTGTTCTTTAACTAGTCCGATAGTCCGAGTAAACCTTTTTCCTGCAATCGCTTAAGTTCTTCTTCTGATAATGGCTTACTTTCAGGTTGTTTTCCAAGTAAAGCCTCAGTAACTGGTTTGAGAGCGGCGGCTGTTGTTTCTGCTGCAACCACTTGACCACGTCGTGCTTGCTGTACTTGCTGTTTAAATTTTGCCTGAGATTGTGCAAGTTGTTTTAGATTTTCTATATGTTTTCTGTACTTTGCTTGTCTTTCCATTAATTATATACTATTTTGTATAAAAATTACTGTAGATATTTTTCAATACAACATCGAAACATTTTACTCGTATCATTTGTTAATTTATCAAACAAAAAAAAGTCATATTTATTTGCTGTTGCTTGATGATATAGTTCAATAAATTTATCTTTTGTTACATCACCACATTGCTCGTTCGCGATATTTCTAACGTCAACATTGTCAAGTCCTGGAAATAATATAAAACAACCAGTATTTCGCCTAATAAATCTATCAACATTATAAAAACCCTGAGCGAGATAAATAGAATTACATTTTTTATTTCGCGACAGTGAAAAATACGATCTGATTTTATTCATTTCCTCATTGTTTAGCGGAATATCATCAAAAACAACTATCTTATGTTCGGACGAATCAAGTTGATTAACTGGAATAAGTTCTTCTGGTTGTTTGATAATAAAAAAATCTTCGCCAGCTTCAAGATCATCACGAAGTTTGTCATTGTAATTGTTAAGTAGCTCGTACTTATCCTGTTGCGAATTAATCGTGTAAATATAAACGCGATCGTAGTTAAAATTATCTCCGAGAAGTAAATTCATAAGTAAGTTTGTTTTTCCCGATCCAGTTCTTCCAACAATAAGATAATGACAATCTGGAAGTTCATTGTTATGTTTATGTTTCACCAAACGTTCTGTATCAAAATTTAATATCGATGATTTTGCCATTATTGTTATACAATTTCATGTTATATAATTTTGTCAAACGATAAATAAATAATGAGTTTTTATTCAAAATTTGGAACATTAGTAGGAGATTCATCAGCTAAAAGTACAACAATAACAGACGGTAAGGTTGATTTATCAGGCTATCTAAAAAATCCGGCGACACAATGACGGGAAACTTGTTTATGTCAAATCAACGAGTATTAGAGTTAGAAATAGATTATCCACCAATAAATGTTGTTAATACACAAGCTGTTAGTTATGCACAACTTAAATTAGTCGACAATAATAAACTAGATAAATCTGGTGAACTTTAAGCGGTAACTTAGATATGTCAGGAAAAAAAATTATAAATTTAGAGACCAGGTATCCACCAGCAAACTTAAATCAAACTCAAGCGGTAAGTTATTTGCAGTTAAAGTATGTTGATGATAATAAACTTGATGAAACAGGTGGGACAATTACAGGTAATATTATCATGTCGGGAAAAAAAATTATATACTTTGGAGACCCAGCTGCAGAATCAGACGCAGCAAGAAAAAAAAATACGTCGATGATCAAGAATCGAAGTATGTGTTAGTGCGTGGTGGTATAATGCGCGCATTTCTCAATAGGAACAATAATGGTATTAATAATCTCAGAACACCAGAAACAGATTTTGACGCAGCAACAAAGAAATACGTCGACGATAGCAACATTAAGATCGCTAGCGATCAAGTAACAGCAATAACAACAATCAACGATGGAATGACTACACTAAATACTAATTTTTCTAATCACGTACAAACGTTCCTGAATTTTCGTAGAAATATAAACAAATCTATTAATGAATTTTTTGGAAGTCCTGCGGTTGTAGATATTAAACTTGCTGACATTAACATAAAACTAAACGATATTATTAACGGAATTCCTAATATCATCGAAAAAACTAATCTAGTAACAGAGTTACTTACTAAAATTCCTCACAAGAAGATCGTCAATATGGTATACACAGTAGCATCAGGATCAAAAACATGGTCAATTAGCAAAACTATCGAACATACCGCAGAAGTAGCTGGGTTATACAGGCTGTCTATACACGGTTTGGAAATTTCTTCGATCACTTTAGATTCTAAACCACTAGTATATTCTAATCCTCTATTGGTGATTCTAAACAAGGACATCAAAGAAACATTTACGTTAACATCAAAGGAAATACCCCTTAAAGATTATCATTGGTGTCTAGAATTTGTAGCTGATTTTGTTAATTTACTTATAACATAAAAATCTGTAAACAAATATTATATAAATGGAAAAACATATAGTTGATTTCAATCATATTTCAGAAAACATTCCAAAACAAGATGTGGACGCTCTAATGCAGTATTATAGATATTATCATAAAAAACTTTAGTGCGTAAAAAAATGTTACAAATACTATACCAAAATACTCCGAGTGATATCATATTTACCGTTGTTAATGACTAGCTCTGGTATAATTTCAAGTGAAGCATCATTAAATCCGTTTTTGTTAATAATATCTGGTGTCGGTGTTTCTCTTGCAACAGCGTGTAAAAAAATTGAACCTCGTCTTGCGACTAAATAAAATGCTTGTAAAACAGCAAGTATCACCTATAAAAAATTACTTGATCAGATACGATCTTATTTGCGTGGTATAAAATATGATATGGACGATTTAATACGCGAGTTCCGTATTATTGACAATATGTTAACAGATATTCTGCCAATGAGAGTTAGCAGGTATGAAAAAGAAATAAGTGATTTAAAGTACATCATAAATACTCCTGGGAAGCGAAAACGAAAACAACTTTGCCACATCAATATGTTAAAGTAGTATGTTGAAAGATATAGTCAGGTAAATTATGCAATTAATTTAGTTGTACCTGTCCCACTCACTGAGGATTTGAGTGAATGAATTCAGTCGGATTCTACTGATCTTGGAACAACAAATCTTCGGAATTCGGAAATTATGGAAAATCTAGACCAGAAACTTTCTCATTTACAACAACAAGAAAATGGTGAACTTAAACAATTATTGTATGAATATGAGCACTTGTTTCCAGACGTACCTACAAGGACAAACAAAATTTTTCATGACGTTGAAATTGTAGATTCAAAACCCATGAAACAACACCCATACAGGATGAACCCTCTCAAACAGGAATACTTGAAAAAGGAGATTCAGTATTTACTGGAGAATGATTTTATAGAGCTCAGTAAGAGTAATTGGAGTTCACCGTGTATACTTGTTCCGAAAACGGATAAAACTTTCCGAATGTGTACTGATTATAGGAAGGTGAACAGTGTGACAAAAACCGATTCATTTCCATTACCAAGAATCGATGTCTGTATCGACAAAATTGGAAATGCCAAATACGTCACCAAATTCGACCTTCTGAAAGGATTTTGGCAAATTCCATTAACGGAAAAGGCAAAAGAAATATCGGCATTTGTGACTCCAGATGGACTCTACCAATATAAAGTAATGCCATTTGGGATGAAGGGTTCTCCAAGTATTTTTCAACGCCTTATGAATATGATTACCTCTGGTCTTGACAATTGTGATGCTTATATTGATGATGTCATCGTCTACAACGACACCTGGAAAGAACATCTAGCCACGATTCGGAAATTCTTTGACAGATTCACTGATGCAAATTTGACTATTAATTTATCTAAAAGTGAGTTTTGCCGTGCTTGTGTAACTTTTCTAGGACATGTTGTGGGACATGGTCAAGTTAAACCTATAGATGCTAAGGTCAAGGCTATCTTTGAGCTTTCTGGGCCTGTTAGTAAAAGCAGCTGATGCGATTTTTGGGTATGGCTGGATACTATCGCAAATTTTGTTCTAATTTCTCTAATATTGTTGAACCTCTGACAAATTTGTTGAGAAAGAAAAACAAGTTTCTTTGGACTGAAAAATGTCAAGAGGCTTTTGATAGGTTAGAGGCCATACTTAAAAGTGCACCAGTTCTAACAGCTCCAGATTTCAGTCAAGCATTTAAGCTACCTGTGGATGCAAGTGATGTTGGGGTTGGAGCAGTATTGATTCAAGATGATAGAAATGGTGTAGAACATCCAGTGTGCTATTTCTCTAAGAAATTAAATAAGCACCAAAGAAACTACTCAACAATCGAGAAGGAATGCTTGGCATTAATGCTGGCATTACAGCATTTTGAAGTTTACATCAGCTCAGCTCCTTCTCCGGTTGTTGTGTTTAGTGATCACATTCCCCCTACTTTCATCAACAGGATGAAAAATAAAAATCGAAGACTATTAAGGTGGAGTTTAATTTTGCAAGAATACAATCTTGGCATCAGGTACATCAAAGGAAAAGACAATTTAATTGCAGATGCAC